>SDEE01000762.1:0-22965 GCA_004126415.1 Candolleomyces aberdarensis
AAAGTACTGCTACCGCTGACATCCCGCTGATGGAAACTCAGACTCAAACTCGAAGAAGGGGTCTTCGAGATCGGCCGGGCGCCCGCAGCAGCAGCAGCAGCAGCTTTAGCCTTGACTTTAAGCTGACCTCTGAGGGGTATCCCAACGCCCACCCCGCCAGACGTACAATCCGCAGCCGAGAACGAAAACACGATATGCGAATCAGGTATCCCAACCCCGTTCTTCACGACTTTCATCATCCCAGATTGGATTATCGATTGTTTGCTTGCCGGGATGTACGGTTCGCTCTGCTGAGGAGGCGTCGCGGGGACAGCGGCGTTAGTTGCTTGATGCAGCAAGGAATTGGATGACGACGCCGCGATAGCACCCAGAGCTGCTGCGATGGACATTGGCTGCGACCCGGGGTTTTGTTGCTGTATTGGGGAGGTTGCGGAGGGTGAGAGAGGGTTGGCATAGTGCTTGGACGAGACGGAGGTTAGGAACATGTTCAGTGATGTTGATGCTTCGTATGTTAGGAATCTGACTAGGCCTGGGTCTTGGAAGTTTCCTGAGTAACGAGGTCCGAGGTGGTGGATGAAACGAGGAACGTCTTCACCTAAAAAGACATGGTTAGTTGGCGGAGCTCGCAGTCTCAATGACAGGACACCTACCGATAGGCATAGAGAGCAGGTAAGCTGATGCCAGAGACCAACTCAGCTTCCCTTCAGTCGAGTCGTTGCTTCCAATAGAATATAACATTCGCTGGGCCGTCGACTCTCCCTTCGGATACTGCCAATTCAGCATGTCTTGTAGCACTCCATCGAAGAATAAGCCTGAAATTCGTTTAGTACGGAAATCCTGAATTTCCTAAGAGCGACGTACGTATACTCGGATTAGTCCCTCGATGAGGATAATGCACCAACGTCAAATGCACCCATCGATTCTTCCTCAGCCCCGCAGTCGACACAAACGGTTTATCCTGCTCGCTCGACGAACACAGCTGCACCTTCCCATCTGTGCGCACACAAAGCGAGATCAAACGCCGATTGCCGAGTGTAGCGCTGAACAAGGTGCATGGGCCACCGACAGGGTATCCGGAGAGGTACACCCACGTCATGAAGGTGAATCCGGAGATGGGCAGCCCCTTGGAGCTCTCGTCGTGGGCCACCAAAGCTGCGGGCGATTCCAACGAGAAATGTTCCGACCACCTCGACTTCATCCCGAACCGTACGAGGTCGAGCATCTCCGGGTCTAGAGACTCTTCTTCCCCGTTCTTGACAACGGCGCGTTGGAGAATCTTGCGTGCCTCTTCAGTGGTGGAACCCATCTCCAGTAAGCGTCGCAGAAGCTTCTGCAGAGCGTGTCTTTCGCGTTCGAGGACGTTTGGATTGTTTCGGGAGTCGCAGAACCGAGGGAAGAGCGTTCGGACGAGGTTGAGAGAGGCGAGGACGCCTTGGTTTCGGTGATTGACGTGGAAGAGGCCTTCGAACAGYTTRTATAGTCCATATCGCATGGGAGACGAGCTGGAGGCGGAGTCGAGGCGGGGAGGTGTGTATGGGAGGTCGATAGCAGCGTTCCACAGGATGCCGAGGGGTTCTGGGCGGACTATGGGCTTCAGCTTGGACTGGGCATTCGACACGGCTTCGTCGACTTCTGCGTTTAGGTCGGGGATGGAGCGAAGGGTGATGAAATATGGTTCCAGCGAAAAGTCTGACATTGCCAGTGCCAGCAGAAACCCCAGGGTCTCATCCACCGTTGACGAGTCTGATAACGCGCTCTTCAGGGCGAACGACAGCGACTCGTATCCGACGCGACTCTGAGGCAATATCAGTATGAGCACCGATAGATAAAGAACACACGTACCCTGAAAAACTCTTCGTTTTCTGAACTTCCCTTCATGGCCTCAGACAGCACAGTAAACACCAGTCGAGCACAGTGTATATCTTCCTGCCCTTCTACTTGGACTGTGGGTGTAGTGGCTTCTGCTATCGTCGGACTCTTGTCTTGAATCGTCGACAACACGCTCATAAGCACCAGGAARCCGTCCATYTCCCTGAACACGTCCTTGGTGAATGAGTCTTGCTGCATTATTCGCTGTATTTCTGATAGAATCTGTACAATGCTCAGTCGGGCTCCGCCACCTCCGTCGTCGACCACATACCTCCCCCTTCACACCCTGAGTGTCCGCCATCTTTAGGTTCTCCACGGAGTTGCGCATAAGCTGGACCAGCACATCCCGGGCGAAATCTTCCGGACTTTGTACGTCGTCTTGGGGGCTGGGGACGTCCAGGAACGCCTGCGACGGCGTCCTGGGCGAGAGTTGGTCGAAACGAGCCTTCAAAGGCGAGAGCAGGTTCGTAAACATTGGATAAGCTCTCTACGTAGGTCGCATAGTCGGATGGTGAGAGTTTGGTTGAAAGCAGTGTTGGGCGTTGCCGCCNGGTGATGATGATGATGGTCATGAATAGAAATAGCGTGCGATCACCCCGAATTYCATCTTTCCTCAAGACCGCAATSATTGAARGYAGCCAAGTATGTGAATCCTTGTTGTACATTGATATTGRTAACTGCCTAGCGCTGGTACCCTGACCACATAAAATGGTCATATTGGCGACCCACCGGCAACCCTGCTCAGGCTTGTAGATTACCCTGTGCGATRCCGGGATASGCCTTGTACAGRCCCCATTGCCTTCTGTCTACCAGCCTCAGCCCATTCAACTGCCCTTCTATGGCTTTCTCCCAYTCTTCYAGCTGCAACTTGGAGGTGAGTTCTATCGTTYAATGYGTAARTCATCCATAGTGATGCTTAGCCAACGGTCAGACCCACCGAYGACAGCCAAGTAATCCGGAATCTCAATGCCTTTCCACTGCTCGTTAAGTCCAGTCACACCCTTATCAAAGACCTTCACTATCCGGGTCCGAACCCAGTCGGGCAGAGATTTTGTCTTCTGGGCGAACAACTGAAGTTTCTCTTGCGCACCCACCCCATCCAACACTGCGATGCCCACAGTAACGAKGAAGGCACTCGGATTGCCAACCCTCAGCCCTGTACTCCTTTCAGGCTGCTCGCCCGTATCCACYGCAACCTCGGTCGTCCTYCTATCCAATACGCCCAMCCTCCCAATCAGCTCCCCCTCCCTATCGCTCCTCTTCTCCCGGAGAATCGTATAACTGGGATCCTGGAACGACGCGACATCATCGATCTCGTACATCGCCAGCCACCCCGGACGTTGCCCATCGACYGCCGAATACCTCGCACCGCTGAGGAAGGAGTSGAGGTGGTTGAGCCTCAACGGAATGTGCTCGTTGTCGTACCAATCTTGGAACTCCTCGAGCGTGGCTTCGCTTCCAGGGTCGGAGAACACTGCTAGGAATCCTGGAGCTCCCATTTCGTTCTGCTGGTGKCTTYGGTGGTGGTGGATGGRCGCGAACCCGGAAAGAAGKCAGCCAATGCCCTTCCCTCYCKTCTTGCTNGSCCGCCCGGATCGGTCCCGCCTGATGGACCTCAATTCTTCCGACGATGTGCTCAAGTGCAAAGCAAGTCATTGATAGGAGCAACTGAAGGGAGCCTGCTAGTAATACATGCAATCTAGCTATATGAAGTGGTAAATATATACGAACTCAGGTCATCTTTACNAANGCCAAAAATGTTTCTCTATCGTCGAGACCAGAGAACAGTTCAATGCTGCATTGCGTGCCGTAGTTTAAAGGAAGTCGAATCCAGATTTCCTCGAGAAGTCTACCGCGTTCTTCAGCTGCTCCAAAGTCAGGAAGATGAGGATAGTCGTAGGYTGGAGACGAGTCCAAGCAGGCACCCATCCCTTGAACATGAACATGGCGCCTTCCTTAGCCATCGATTGACGGATGACCGTGAGCGTTGACTGGTACGTGGTCRTGGTTAGGCTATTTTTAGAATCCATGAAGAGGCTCAACGTACGTTCGACCCAGGTCCGGATGCRTTCATGATTCGGCTCTGAARGARGCAGATATCGTTCGTTAGACTCAGTTGTCGCGAGAGGTAATATTACTCACCTTCARCACATCRGCAGGCGAGCATACGGTRGTCGCGACGGTTCCCTGTCAACGTCCCAAACATYAACATGCCATCGCTTATAGAAGAAGCTGGGAACACATACCGCAGCAAAGCTGGCTGTGAAATGGCACGCAATGTTGTCTTCAAAGTACTTGGTCTTGAGGAGCTCAGCCTTGAAGAAGTCATACGAAGCCAATTGACTGGCGTTCATCAAGATAGCTCTGAAGACGTTGGGTCCAACACCGCGAGCTAAGGARGAGACACCCTCCTCTCTGACCATCTASCATGAATACATATGCCATTAGCTCTCCGAAAKGAATTCGATTGACGAAGCAGAAGAAAACCAGAAGAATATTGGCAATTCGCCCCTATCCATTGGACGCGGCTACCGATCAAAATCCCGGTGCTTCCCCGCATACGTCATAGCCAAGCGCTCAACGTTCCAGGTGATCGAASCATGGATCGGAACAGAAAGGGAGGAGAGGGCAAAACNAAAANCAAAATGCAGGAAGAAACAGGGGGACAAGGACGTACCCGGAACAAAGCATCGAAACAATGCTTGTAGTTGAACCTCTGCTCAGGAGGCTTCGCGAAATCTCCCTGCAACCGCACCATGACGATCTCTAACGGAATAAGTGGAGAAAAACAAATGGTCATGTCAGCATCAGGGCATGGGAGCAGAAACGGAGTCCCTGCTAACCTCCCGGGTTCCCGATGAATCCAGAAATTCCTCCCGCTAGACAGCAATGATGCAAAAGGAGCCGTGTTAGTCACCGACATCACGACCACTGGCAAATGAGAATCGAGTYGGACGCACCCATACTCCCCGCWGCGGCCAACTTCCAAGCAGGCGCGTCCTTCCCAGCTCCGATGAGCTTCTTGCTCTCGTCGTATGCCCAGAATCGGCACATYGAATAGGACATTTGTCGTAGCCATGTTCCAGAGATACCGTCAAAGAGACCGCGGACGCCTGTCAATCAAACCCGCCGTCTGAGCATTACCCCGAGCTGACATGTATATATAAGTCGAACTCACCAGCCGTTCGAACAGTCTTCCGTATGCTATCAACCATACGCTTATCACCAGACGCCTGCAGCCGAACTTTGGTCAAATCCAGCGGGCTATAGAAATGGAGGCGAAYACCGGAATATATTCAGTCATCTGTCACGAGACATACATACTACCCTGAGGCGTGTTACTCACTGTGTGATGGATGCAGCGATGGTAGCGGCGACACCTGACGACCTAACGTCAGCACAACCCCAATSCACCATCTTATCAGCGGCTGGCAGAGGGCACGCGACGTACCTCCCAGCCAGAACGGATACGGCTTCTTCGGTGCTGCCGTCTTCGCTGCATCGATGGCGATGGGTGTTGGGGGTGTTGCTGAGGCTGCGACTTTCGACATTGTTTCGAGGGTAGATGAAGCTTGATCTGCTCTTGACGTTGAAATGGATGAGTCTGTGTAGGCGATCTAGTTCGCTGTGAGACTGTCCAATGAGCGACTCGAGCAAGGGGGGAGGGAGAGAAGGGGAGGGGTCGAGTAGAAACGGAAAGCGCGACTGACATATTGCGGGTGCGAGATATACTTGAGGACCTTCTACCCGGAAGAACTCGGGGTATCAGACGATGCCGTTACTAAAGAACCAAGCGGCTACGGTCGCGCTGACTGGCTGTTCTTTCGAAGAAGGCTGTATGAGAATCCGGAAGCCTCAGATAGGGAATGTGTATGTTCTGGGGGCATGATAAGGGTTGGCAGTGGTCAGCACTTTGAGTTCAAGTCGAATCAGATACACTCGTACCTTGCTAGTGCCTCTCAGATGCTACTCGTCGCTCCCTTGATTCACAGTTGACCCGATACCTTGCGTCGAATCTAAGCGCCCGTTGCAATGTGATCACTGACGAGGAGCTCGGCAAATGAAAGGGCCGTCGTTGAGTACGATGGGGGAAAGGGTAATACAGAGTCCTAGTGCGGGAGTCTTGTGAGAAGCATAGGTCATAAGGAAGAGTCGCAGACCATACATGACACAAGATCTGTGACCCCAGGATCTAAATGAGGACACCTACCCAATCGGGGAATGTATGATCTTGTGACCGCAGAAGGTACAGTAAAGGGTCCGAACATCATACCCCTTTTCTTGAACCAGCATAAAGCCAATGACGGCTGGCACATTTTTCCAAGCAGTTCATAAACGCTTCTCCGAAATGCGCACTCAACACCAGCAAACTACTCAGTATCTGGCCTTGGCCTCATAAACCAAAGTCGGTCCTAGCAAACGCCAATCATAGCGAACTTTTCCGGGTACTTACTCTGGCACGTCACCGCAACGACTCGGTTCCTGGTGTCAACCTATGCCGTGGCAGATAGGTGGAGGTGTTAGAAGTTACTTCACGGCATTTTCAAGGTGAGATAAAAACAGGATACTTCGAGTCGGCGGACACTGAGAAGCGTTTGCCATTGGCAGATGTTGCAGTCTGGACCCCAACCATTCTCTATCGGCTCTCCGCCTCCGAGAGCGAGCAGAATAAGGCAACTAAATTTAGACTGAGATGAAGGCCTATGTCCAGACCTTACCCCACATCTATTTACCTGAGTCTTGGCAGACCAATCAACAAGAATGATCGACGGCGACGCTTAACTACATTGCTTGAGAGGTCGATGGTCCTCTACCCGGGCGCCGACCATTGACAGAGCCAGGCTGGTCTACCTGAGAAAAAACTCCTACTCGAGTACATTTTCCGATTGACACTCATACTGCGTCGGTACTGAAGAAGTTCCAAAATACGGCGAGCCGTTAACGTTCTACCCGAGTGACGATGTTAACAATCATTATCCACTCACCAGTATATCTCTAATAGATCCTCTTCTTGAGAATAGGCAACCTCCTATACACGGTATCCACCAGATTCGCCAATCCTGGTGTCTCCTTCAGCGGTCGATGACCGCGAAACTCAATTTCGACCCCGATATCCAGGATCGAATTGGACAACCTCCATCTGTCRYTRTCGTYSARTTTATACCACGACCCMGCCCGAAAAATGAAAGTCAATCGTAGAGTTTCAAGCGTGTCGTCTGCTTTGAGTCGGAGTGTTCTGAGTATCAAGTCGATGAGGATTTGCGGGAGCATAATGGGGTAGTTCAGCTCCACTTCGATATCCACTACCCGAAGACGGGGAAACTTGTGGAAAGTTAGAATATCTACGGAACGATTAGCGTCTATCAGTGGAAAAATGTTTCGTCTGAATTACCAAACGCGCTCAGCTCAACGTGGTTTATGACGAGATCGAGTGCTCCAGTTATGTGTAATTCCTCGATGGAGTCCCCACTTGCTTCAATGATCTCTTTGATGACCTCCTTCATTTGTGGGCTGTACCCTTGGGAGTGAAGTTTGAGGCCTTTCAAGGAGGATAAGGTAAAAGGAGCGCCTTCGCATTCCAGCCAATCTAAGAGCTGGTCCAGCGCGGGGCCGCAGTTCCCGACTTCCAAATACTCCAATGTACCCTCCTCGACGTCCAGCTGAGTTGATTCTCCGTCTTCCTTCCTTTCTCCAGCCGGAACCTCCGCTCTGTCCAAAGCTACATCCAACAGCCTGAGACGCTTGAGATTCTTGCAACCCATCAAAGGCTCCAGCTCCATATTTATGACCCCCTCCAACTCCAGCTCCTCAAGGGAAGACAAGGAGAAAAGATCCTTCAAACCTTGCTTTACACTCTCGTTGATGAGCCCCCAATCGACAACCGCGTCGTCCACCCCAGGTTTCCGTACGACGCATATCCTCTTCAGCGCTGAGAAATCGGGCAAAACGTTCAACAGGCACCTGGTCTTCGTTAGCCACCCAAAATCACCAGTCTCTTCGTAGTTATACGTATTGTCGATTAGGGTGAGGGACTTGATGCATCGTCCAAAGGTCGGATCGCAGTCCACGAGTCGATGGAGCTCTAGGAGGTAGACGGAAACGTCCCCGCCCTTATTCCCAATCGTCACTTCAAGACACCTTTTTTCATTGACGAGGTCGAGAAATTGGTGGTTGACGAGCGCTAGGTTCGAGAGCGTTTCCTTGTCACCTTCGACTTCGAGGGCGTTGACGATGAGGGAGAGTAACTCTTCAGGGAGCTCGACCATGATGGGCGGAAGAAAGAAAGGAAGGATACTTGTATTACGGCTCGGCGGCAAGTCAATACTGATATGTACATATTTTTTCGGGCTTCGTGGCTTCAAACAAGGATATTATCTCATCGCAGTGAAAGGGATTATCCTATATTCCCACTCAGATGTTCGAATGTACTCTCGCAGGATCACATCCACCCGCGAACTCTCCTACTGACAACTCTCCGCATGTACCCTTGACTTTCTCAGCTGGCAGTCGAAAGCTCATCCAAATGCTGCTCCCCAAGCCTTAGCATTGATACTCGAACGCGGCGGTAAAGTCCTTCGACAGCTATGGAACTTGAAGAGGTTTGGTTTATTCTCGCGAGATGTCAAGGAGGGAAGGGCTAGGCATCGAGCGTGGAAGGGAATCTGGTGCTCTCATAGTCAATGGCCTTGTTCTTGATATATTCAGAGCGTTAATGGAGCTGAAGTGCTGTTGAAGTCCTGTGCATGCATTTTGGCCGCTCTAAAACTTGTTGGGAATCGGGTCTCCGGGTATTACGTCATCTACGGTCCGCCTAGAGGTCTCTCCACTACAGCAAATGCCTTCTTTGCCTTCCTACCACATCCCCGCCCCATCCCTTCCCATCTCCTACGCCATTCGATTGCTAATGCCAGCGCTCTTTGAATGGCGTATCCACCCCCCAACTTCGAGAATTTCTCGGGCGCTCATGATTTTTTGGTTGAGCAGCAAACTATCAATGTTATCGCTGGAAGTCAATACCTTTCCAACACCGGTGGAGGTAAGCACGTTTGAATGAATCGATCGCTATTGCTTGGTTTTACTATCTAGCTCCCCAGATTTAATTACTCGCCTTAATCCGATCCCTGATGCATCTCACACTCGAGATCGAAAGACATCGCCTCCCGACTCGGCGTGTTTCCCTGGAACTAGGGAAGGTGTGATCAAGGAGGTCGTTACCTGGGCCGACGCGGTGGATTTGGTGCCTGAGACTAGGGAAGAGGAGGTCGGCACTACCGCTTCTGCCTTGGTGGTATATACACCAACCCCCCACGTTTACTGGCTTCACGGCTTCGCCGGCTGTGGGAAGTCAGCTGTTTCCCTCAAAATTGCCGACATCTTTGAAGAATCCGGGCGCTTGCTCGCAAGCTACTTCTTCTTCCGTAACGCTGGTGACCGGAGCACGATGAAGAGATTTGCAGCGACGTTGGCGAGTCAGCTAGCGTCTGCGTTGCCTGCGACGGCGCCTTTCATCGAAACCGCTTTACGCACCGATCTGGGCCTACTCAGTAATTCCGTCTCCTTGACCAGACAGTTGGAACGCTTGGTCTTTAAACCGTTCCAGGAAGCCATGAAAGAAGACCTTCCCAAAGAGGCTCTTGCAAAACGGCCCCACATCATTGTCATCGACGGACTCGATGAGTGTGACGACAGGCGAGAGGTAGAAGAGTTTATCACCTGTATGCTTGCCTTCTTCGACGAACACCCTACCATTCCACTCCGGATGTTCATCGCCAGTCGAGTAGAGCAACACATCCGTGAGCGTCTGGAGACTGTCGGGGTTCGGTTGGGAAATCTCGATAGTCACTCACCACTTGAAGACATTGAGAGATATCTACAGGCCTCATTCCAGATAGCAGCGACACGGGACCGCATCATTCGAGCGTACGTTCGAGTGTGTGGGTCATGGCCAACAAAATCGGACATAGACAGGTTGATCAAGCACATTCGCGGCTCCTTTGTTCTGGCATCGACCATGTTCCAGTACATAATCCAACCACCCACTCAAGAAGATCCCAGGACGCCCATGGATCGCCTCCCACTCACCCTGGAGATGAACGGCCTCGATGGCCTATATGCCCAAACGCTCGCTCGTTCGCAACATTTCCCTCATTTCCATGACATCATTTCTACCATCACAGTCCTTCGCTATCCATTGCCAATTGTTTGGATAGCAGGCCTCCTTGATATCCAGGCTTTCGAAGTTGTTCGCGTCCTGTTGAACTTACAAGCAATTATTCATGTTCCTGGGACTGACGTGGAAGGCAAGGTGACAATGTGCCATACGTCCCTCCGCGACTTTCTCACTACCGAAAGTCGCTCGGGGTTTTTCTTTGTTCCACCCTCATTCCATCTTCATCTGTCATACTATTGCTTTTTCTCCATCTTCGAAAGGAGCGAGAGGCTCTTCCGTGACTATGATTGGCAGTATTTCGATGCCCATTGGCGATCATTCGTTAAATCAACCGCCTGCGATTTCATCAACGAAATTGAGCAGTTCAAGGCTCGTCAACCATTGCTTGTCAATAGGCTGCCTTATCACGTCTTCCTCTGTAGCATGTTCTTCTACACCCTCTTCCGACCACAATCCCGGCCCTCGAGTGATAGTTCTTATCTACTCACCAAGTGTACCACACACTTGGCACTAGCGGTGGAATGTCGCGACCGACGCATTAGATTCTGGCTGGAGGGAGGCTTGCCGTATAATTTATGGGATGACGGTTTCGGTAGAACTCAAATTACTGAACACACATATCAAACCCTCCAGTGTGACCTTCAAGGCGCATTAACCGCAATGCATGCGAATGTATGTTTCTCATAATTCGTTCTGTGATCTTTCCCAATGACTGACAACTCGTATCTAGTTTCCAGAAATTCTAGAATGTCAGCGTTCCTCCCCTGAAACGAAAAAGGAGTTTGCTATCAGTAGAGTACGTGCAGTCGATCCAGGGCTTCAATCGTGTCATGGTGCTAATCCTGGTTTTCAGGGTCACTGCTCGGGTATTGATGTTTTCAACGTGCGTCAATTCTTGGATCGTGGAGGTGTTAGAGCCGCTGAATCATCCTCGACAGGCGCTAACGTGGATAGTGGCTCGTGCTCGATTCAAGTGGGAAGAATTGAGGATGACACCGCCCCCTCCCCTTGAGCTTTTATTGAGGGTCCACGGCACCCGGTTGATTCTGCAGCTTTGAAGAGGCGTCAGGCGTCGACGATTAGAGGTAGCGACAACAATGAGGTGTACCCAATGCCGGCTCTCTCCTTTCGTTGAGCTGAGTTTGTGAGTGGGATAATGATGGGTGCGTTCCGATATACATAAAGGCGGGGAGGGCGGGCAATCGAGTGCGGGAGGTAATGTCTCTTAACTTGAGGCATTGGCGGCAATGGTTCTGGAGTGCTGCCGGAGGCCTGTGAGAGGATGGACTGTAGTATTCTGTAAAAAAAGGCGTCGTCAGATGGTGGAGCCATGACCCAACCACCTCCTGCATCTCAGACCCCAATCGCTATTCCTCACACACCCATGCTTACGGATCGACCCAGAAGAACTGTACAACATAGCTGCTGTGCTGAGCCGCTCGGGGAAGAATCTTTCTACCTCTCACCTGTGCTGTTACAACTCAGGGCGTCCAATTCCTCTCGTGCTCGATTTTCGGACAGTGGTCAGTTGCGGTGAGGTGGGAGTAACCTATGAGAGTAGCACCATCTCGCTCAACCTCATCTGAGATTTGACCCTGGGCTACCGATGGATGAGTGCTCCTGCAAGCAGTCCTCCTGACGACGTTGGGTGGGCATTCCGAGTCCCAGCAATATTCGCCGTTGCACTAACGCCGCCCTTCGGGAACTTGGGCTGTTCGATAGGGCACTGGTCTTTTTTTCTAGGTGTATTCCTTCCCATTGATTCCCCTTCCCCTTCCTCTGAATTTGTTGGCTGTGACAAAACCTTGGCCAACGTCCGAAGCCCGTGATGCGATGCTGTACTGTGCGCCCGACGGAAAAGGCTACACCGATTCATTCGAAGTTCTCTCAACTTTTTATCGGACGCCGACCAGTACTCGCACTTTCGTGATGAACTGATTGTGGGGGATGCTCATTGCTCAGCGGAAGACTGAATTTCCAGTGACCCAGACGGTACTGCTCCGGAGAGTTACCCAAAAGGACTGGACCTTACATTCATTCCGGTGATTGACGCTCGTAAGCGGCGCATTGCTATGTCCTGCTATGACATGTTGATATGGCTTTGGCCTCTCACGGGACGGTGCTCATGCTGTCTGCGACGTGGCGCATACACATAGACTCCCGCCTTCCTACTGCTTTCATCCCATCTGATTGCCCGCTCCAACTCTCTTTCGATGGCGGACCCGCCACTACACTTTGAAAACCTCTCTGGCGCTCACGGTTTCCAACTCGGGCAGCAAACCATCAACGTCATTGCTGGGAATCAATACCTTTCCAACGGGGGTGGAGGTAAGCAAGTCGTATAAACCATATTCATTTTTTCAATTTGTTAACACCATGCTCTAGACCTAACCGCTCGCCTTAGTCCGATTCCCGATGCGTCTCACACCCGAGATCGAAAGACATCACCTCCCGACTCGGTGTGTTTTCCTGGAACCAGAGAAAAGGTGGTCACCGAAATCACCACATGGGCCGACGAGGTCGATCGCCGGCGCGGGACCATTTACGCCCTGGTGGTGTACACCCCCACTCCCCACATCTACTGGCTTCACGGCTTTGCTGGCTGTGGAAAGTCAGCCGTCTCCCTCAAAATTGCCGACATTTTCGAAGACTCAGGGCGCTTGCTCGCAAGCTACTTCTTCTTCCGCAACGCCGGCCACAGGAGCACGATGAAGAAATTCGCTGCGACATTGGCGACTCAGATGGCAGCTGCGTTCCCTGCAACAGCGCCGTTCATCGACGCCGCTTTGAGCGCGAACCCGGGCATCCTGAACGATTGTGTCTCCTTGACACGGCAGCTGGAGCGCCTGGTCTACAAACCGTTCCAGTCCGCCATCAAAAAGATGCCCAGCAAGGGGCCTTTTATCATCGTCATCGATGGACTCGATGAATGCGAGGACAAGCGCGGTGTGGAGGAGTTCATCGATCACATGCTGGACTTCTTCGAAGAATACCCTGATATTCCACTCCGAATCTTCATCGCCAGTCGAGTAGAGCAACACATCCGCGAGCGGCTCGATACCGACATGGTTCGGTTGGGGAATCTCGACAGTCATTCAGCACACAAAGACATTAAGAGATTCCTTCAAGCCTCGTTCCAGATAGCAGCAAAGCGGGACCGTGTCATCCGGGCGTACGTTCGAGCGCGTGGGTCATGGCCCGCGCGATCGGACATGGACAAGTTGATCAAGCACATCAATGGATCCTTTGTTCTGGCATCGACTATGTTCAAATACATAGTCCAGCCAGCAACCCAAGAAGACCCCGCGACGCCTATGGATCGACTCCCACTCACCCTGGAGGTGAATGGCCTCGATGAACTGTACGCGCAAGTACTCGCCCGTTCACAGCATCTCGCCCATTTCCGCGAAATCATCTCCACCATCGGCTTCCTCGTGCAACCACTCCCGATTGTCGGGATAGCGGACCTTCTTGGCATTGAAGCCTTTGAAGTTATCCGTGTCCTGTTAAACCTGCAAACCATCATTCATGTCCCGGGAACCGACGAGGAAGGCAAAGTGACTCTATGCCATACGTCCCTCCGCGACTTTCTCACCACCGAAAGCCGGTCGGGATGTTTATTCGTTCCACCCTCGTTTCATCTCTACCTATCCTACTCTTCCTTTTCATCTGCCCTCAAAAACAGCCATGAGCTGCCCCATTCTTATGGCCTAAACTATTTCAAGTTCCATTGGCAATCATTCGCTCGCTCTGAAGCCTGTGACCTCATCCAGGAAATTGAGCAGTTCAAGGCTCGTCAATTCCAACCTCTGCTTCTCGATCGAATACCTTATCACACTTTCCTCTGCTTCGCATTCTTCCACACCCTCTTTTTGATGGAGCCCCTGGCCTCGATTGAGGATTCGTATCTACTCACCGAGTGTACCCAACAGTTAGCGCTGGCGGCGGAATGTCCTGACCGCCGCATTCGACTCTGGCTGGAACGGAAATTTTGGTATTTCGAGAAGTGCCAAGAGCACCCATTCCGACTCTCTGAACACGCACACGAAACCTTACAACATGACCTGCAACGTGCATCAACCGCGATCCATGCTAACGTATGCTTTTGACTTTCAAATTTCGTTCTTCTATCGTTTCATATCACTGAAAACCACTGTCCGGTTCCCAGAACTTTCAGGCCCTCGCTCAGCTGAAGTAGAAAAGAAGTTTTCTCTCGACCGGGTACGTTTACTCGACCCAGAGTTCTAATTTGACCACGGTGATAATTTTAGCTTTCAGCATCTCTTTTCAGGCATTGATGTCTTCAATGTACGTCAGTTCCTGGATATCGCAGGTGTGAAAGCCGCTGAATAGTCATCGACAGACGCTCGATTGGATAGTAGCTCGCGCTCGAATCAAGGTGACTGGGAAGAATTGAAGATAACACCGAACCCACCGCCCGTGCTTTCCGGGTCCGATACGGGGATATCTAACTGGACTTTCAGCTTTGACTGAATCAGTTCCGTTTCAACAGGCCATGATGCGCATCGAGTTTAGAATCTCTGGTGGAACTACAAGGAGCCACTGAACCCCTCATCCATTCCAGTTCCCCCCAAAGCTCGATTCCTCTGAAGACGCCGTAGCCCTTATCCCCCAGGTCAAAGATGACGGTGGAATGTTCTGCCGCAGCTGAGTAGTCTCGGAGGCGAAGAACGGTCAGGCAGAGCGAAGGGAATTTCAAGCGAACTGGTTGGGTCAATGTAAGGAGAGGAGGATACCGCCACCGTGACTGTAGATCGCTCAGTGTCATTTCCGTTGAATGCAGCAACTTGTGCTGTTACGCCTATCATATTTTCAGAGTGTGTAGAATAGATGACGATACAGCGAGAATTTGAGTATTTGAGAGAACGCCGTAAAGCCTATTCTATCCCAAGCGGCTAGCGGAATTACCATAGCCCGGTCAACAACCATCTGAAGTTTTCAACACTTCGTCGTCCCAGAACGCCGTCGCAAGATACCTGCAAATGCAAGCTGGGGGGCGATGGAGAATGATCGCTCGATATTTGAGATCCTTCATGCTACGTGCACCGTCACCAGGAAACACCTCTCGAAGGGTGAGAATCGAAGTATACCAGTGCCCAGTGAAAAGCTTGCTCACATAGAGCGACGGTCACCGGTCTATGCTGGAACCCGCAATTCGTGTATCTCAGAACTTGAATACTCTCCCAAATTCGTGCTTCCCTTTCAACAGTGGCACAGGGCTATGTACATTTCAGCCGTGGTGTCGCGCTCTGGAATAAAACCGAATTAAAGGTTGCCAGAATGTGTTTGGGCGAGACGCTTAAATCTCTCTATAGTATCACGCTGACGAGTGCTTCCTGATGAATCAACGTACGTTTCAATTTTCTCTGGTGTGATCCCTGAGTTGTGACAAAGCACTCAATCCATGTTGGCTGGTCTAGGTCTTGTAGAACGGACGGCAAACACACCTGAAGGCTGAAGCCGCAGACTCGATAGGTTTTACTCCTTCCTTCGACCCGCATTGTGAACCTATCGTGCATATCACTAACTCCAATGCAATTCCTGAAGAACAAAAAAGACTCAGCGATTGGATTAGCTGCCATTTATTTTGGCTGGGAATGACAACGCTCCGTAAACCAAGTGGTGGATTGAAGTGAAGATTGTGCTAGGGATGGATGTTGCGGGCGGCTGTAACTCGGACTTGGATTTAATTTGAAGCTCAGGGGGATCAAGAGGTAAGCAAAGAGAATGGTATGTAACAACAACCTGGCTGGAAAGAGCCTCACGACTTGGCAGATCCAAGCTCTAGCAGACTATACAACGGCTGGCAGGGTATCTCTAAAGTATGGTGAGCTGCCATGCTTATTCCGACATTACGTTTGCTCAATACAACTTTGTGGCGAGCTGTTAGGGCTAGGAATCGAACTCCAGCAGCAACACACCACTGCTCTCGCCTACTTGATTCCCGGCGACATTCCTATGATTGACGCTCATGGGCGGTGCACTGATATGTCGTGCTGTGACATGTTGACATAGCTTTGCCCTCTCACGGAATGGTGCTCATCCTGTCTGCAAGGCAGTGCAAACGCTGGTACTCTTGCCTTTCTACTGCATCCCTTATTCTCCCATCAACGTCTTCTATCCCATCCCACCCTATCCTACCCTACCCTTTTCTCCCGACGCTTGCCGATTAACACGAATGGCCCCACAGTCCACGTACTTCGATGGTGCACACCATTTTCGAATCGACCAACAAATTATCAACTCTGTCGCAGTGAATCAGTACCAGATTCTGAACGTACGGGATGGTAAGCGAGGTAGTCAGACTTCTATTCTTGTACTCTCCGGCTAAAGGTGACTTTTCAGACCTGAATCTTCGAATTAACCCGATTCCTGATGCATCTCACACCCGAGATCGAAAGACATCACCCCCGGACTCGGTCTGTTTCCCTGGAACCAGGGAAAGCGTAATCACCGAGATCACTACTTGGGCGAACGCGGTGGATCGGGATTCCGGGACCAAGGAAGGGGAGATTGAGATTACTGTGTATGCCGTGGTGCTATACACCCCAGCCCCCCACATTTACTGGCTACACGGATTTGCTGGCTGTGGAAAGTCGGCCGTTTCCCTCAAAATCGCCGACATCTTTGGAGAATCTGGCCGCCTGCTTGCGAGCTACTTTTTCTTCCGTGACGCCGGCGATAGAAGTACGTTGAAGAGATTTGCGGTGAAATTGGCGAGTCAGCTAGCATCCGCGTTACCAGTGACAGTACCTTTCATCGAGGCCGCTTTGCGCGCCGATTCAGGCCTACGTAACAATGGCGTCACGTTGACAAGACAATCGGAGCGCACGACCTTTGCCAAAGGGCCTTTCATCATCGTCTTTGACGGACTGGACGAATGTGAGGACAAGCCAGGCGTGAAGGAGTTCATCGATCACTTGCTAACTTCTTCGAGGAACATCCTATCATCCCACTCCGAGTCTTTATCGCCAGTCGAGTAGAGCAACACATCCGCGAGCGTCTGGAGACCGACGGGTTCCATCTGGGGAATCTCGATAGTCATTCACCACACGATGATATTGAGAGATTTCTACAGACCTCATTCCAGGCGGCAGCGAGCCGGGACCGTGTCATCCGGGCGTACGTGCGAGCTCGTGGGGAATGNGNCCTACAAAATTGGACATGAACAATTTAATCAAACATATCAACGAGTCCTTCGTTCTTGCTTCAACAATCTTCAAGTTTATTGTCCAGCCAGCAACCGATGACGAACGGCCTCGACGACCCGTACTCTCAAACGCTCGCCCGTTCGGAACATCTCCCCCATTTCCGCAGCATCATCTCTACCATTGCACTCCTCGAGTACCCACTCCCAATTGTCAAGATAGCAGAGCTTCTTGGTATCGAACCATTTGATATTATCCATGCCCTACTGAACCTGCAAGCCATTATTCATGTCCCAGGAACCGACGAAGAAGGCCAAGTGACKCTGTGCCATACATCMCTCCGTGACTTTCTCACCACTGAAAGTCATTCGAAAACTTTCTTTGTTCCGCCCTCATTTTTATCTGTCCTACTATTGCTTTACCTCCTGGATCGAAAGGAGCGGCCGCGAGGGTAATCGCTATAGCTGGGACTGTTTCGATGAGCATTGGCAATCATTCACGCAATCAGAAGCCTCATCGTCATCACCACCTCTGCCACCATTCCCGCTGCCATCTGCATTTCCATTAGGGCCAGAGTTTGACAGACCAAGAGCTGGAGGCTGAGCGGGTGAGGGAGATGACAACCGGTTTTGCTGTTGTTCAGGCTCGCTGGACTCCGGTTCTCGTTTTTGTTTTCACTTCTTCCTGAGTTGACCAGCTTGCCTATTGTTAAAACAATACTGGGTGAGGGCGTCGATAAGCCACAAGCGAGGGTAGCGCTATTTTGGGAGTATTTCAAAAGTTAAACATGTCCTCGTTCTCGGCCTCGAGAGTAATCGCGTCATGCAGTCCATAATGAACAAGCGATCTGTCCGTCGTGCATGAGGTTAATCCGCCTGACCAGTGGTCCGAGTAGAATGACCCACGAATGAATGGAGCGCTCATCAGAGGACTAGGCTGCTTGACATAGCACAGCAGATTCCATACCCCCTGTCGGAGACCACTTTGTTGGTTCTGTATCTCCTGTTCTGGGATTCACTGCGTTGACCACAAGACTCCCGGCGTCTAGAATTCTATGAATGGCTATATTGCTGTGTTCTCATGTTTTGCCTCATGTCGACGGGCGGGACGGTTCCCATTTGCTGTTGTGCACCCCATTCCTTGCTTACCGCGCACCACCAACATCCTCCGTGCACGTCTCTCAGAGGTACTTCGACGCCTCAGGATTCTACTCTATTGCTTTGCACAATCCAATGCCCAATCGCTCTATAAAAAACGCCAGGCGTGTTGAGAACGCCAATTTTGGCGATAACTTTGGTGAGTGCCATTGGCGAGCGAACAAATGGACAGGTGTGTTAAGTTTGACTGGGTTGCTTCTCAGGTATCATCAACCAGGGTGCCAGGTCCATAGACGCGAGCGCACACTGGCACCATCCTCGAATCGATCACCAAACCAATGTCGCTGGAAATCAGTACCAGTTCTTTAACATACGTTCAGGGGAAGGTAAAGAACTAATCAGAATTATGCTCGTGAATTCACTTCCTCATATAAGTTACAAACCTTGCAGAACTAATTCGTCGACTTAACCCAATTCTCGATGCGTCACACACTCGAAACCGCAAGCGATCTCCCCCCGATTCGGAATGCCTTCCTGGAACCAGAGAAGAGCCAATTCGAAAGATTGTTGTCTGGGCAGATGGCGGCAAGACAGTAAGTTGTTATTCTACTACCCAGGACCATAAATATCAAACGAAGCCTGAAATAGATTCGTATATGTACACGAAAAGCCAACCACTGGGGCCCAGCACAATATGCCATCATCGAAAATCCACACATCTACTGGCTTCACGGATTTGCAGGTTGCGGCAAATCGTCTATTTCGCTGGAGGTGGCCAAGAGATACGCGGGCTCTGGCCGCCTCTTTGCCAGCTATTTCTTCTTTCGGGGAGCGGGAGATAGGAGCACGATGAACAGGTTTGTGGTGACGCTAGCCAGCCAGTTAGTTGGTGCGATACCCGCCACAGAGCCTTTGATTGAGGCCGCTGTGAGGAGAGAGCCAGGCGTAGTGACTGGTGACGCGTCGTTGGCTACGCAGCTCGATCTCCTTATCCTGTCTCCGTTTCAGGCTGTCATTGACCAGGGTGTTCTTGCGGAGAACCTTGCCAACGGACCCTTCCTCATCGTCGTTGACGGTCTTGACGAATGCGAGGACAAGCAAGGGGTGGAAGAGTTCATTGATCACATGCTCAACTTTTTTGAAGAGCACCCGAAGATCCCCCTCCGTGTCTTCATTGCAAGTCGGGTTGAACAACACATCCGCGAGCGACTGGAGACTGACGGGGTTCTGCTGGGGAATCTCGACAGTCACTCAGCACGGAAAGACATCGAGAGATTCCTTCAAGCCTCGTTCCAGATAGCGGCAAAGCGGGACCGTGTCATCCGGGCGTACGTTCGAGCGCGTGGGTCATGGCCAACACAATCGGACATGGACAAGTTGGTCAAGCACATTAACGGATCCTTTGTTCTGGCGTCGAGCATTTTCAAATACATAGTCCAACCAGCAACTGAAACAGATCCCACAACGCCTATGGATCGGCTCCCGCTCACCCTGGAGATGAATGGCCTCGATGGCCTGTACGCCCAAGCGCTCGCCCGCCCGTTCGCAGCATCTCGCCCATTTCCGTCAAATCATCTCCACCATCGCACGCCTCGGGCAACCACTCCCGATTGTCGGGATAGCGGGGCTTCTTGGCATTGAAGCCTTTGAAGTTATTCGTGTCCTGTTGAACCTGCAAGCCGTCATTCATGTCCCGGGAACCGATGAGGAAGGCAAAGTGACTCTATGCCATACGTCCCTTCGCGACTTCCTCACCACCGAAAGCCGATCAGGAACTTTCTTCGTTCCACCGTCGTTTCATCTCTATCTATCCTACTTTTCCTTTTCTTCCACCATCGAAAACAACAACAAGCAGGCCGGTGTTTATGGCCGGCAGAATTTCGATTTCCATTGGCGAAAATTCGTTCGTTCAGAAGCCCGTGACGACGTCATCCAGGAAGTTGAGCGGTTCAAGGCTCGTCAACCTCTTGTCGATGGACTGCCTTCTCACACTTTCCTCTGCTCCATATTCTTTCATGCGCTCCTCATGATGGAGCCCCTGCCTTGGTTTGAGGATTCGTATCTATTCACCGAGTGTACCAAACAGTTAGCGCTGGCGGTGGAATGTCCTGACCGCCGCATTCGACTGTGGCTGAAAGAGAGTTTTTTCAGTAGTTTCTACAGTTGCGAAGAACACTCATTCCAACTCTCTGAATGCACACACGAAACCTTACAACATGACCTGCGACGTGTATCAACCGCGATCCAAGCTAACGTATGTTCTTGAAGTTGAAATTTCATCCTTCTATTGTTTCATATAACTGAAAACACCTGTCTAGTTTCCAGAACTTCTAGGCCCTCGCTCAACTGAAATAGAAGAGTCGGTTTTTCTCGACCTGGTACGTTCACTCGACCCAGAGTTCCAATACCAGGGTGATAGTTTTAGCTTTTAGGACCACTTGTCAGGGACTGATATCTTCAACGTACGTCAGCTCCTGGATATTGTAGCTGTGAAAACCGCTGAATAGTCATAGACAGTTGCTCAATTGGATAGTGGCTCGTGCTCAACTCAAGTGGGAAGAATTGAAGATAACACCGAACCCACCCCTAGAGCTTTCCGCGTTCTATAGTGTGGCGACGCGATCCGTGACTTTGAGCTTTGACGGAATCGCTTCCACTTCAACAGGCCATGATATTGCGCATCGAGTTTAGAATTGCTGGTGGGACGACAAGCAGCCACTGAACCCCTCATCCATTCCAGTCCCCCCCCAAACTCGATGTCGCTGAAGACGCCGCAACCCCTTTACCCGAGGTCAAATATGATGGTGGAGTGTTCTGCCGGAGCTGAGTAGTTTCGGAGGTGAAGAATGGTCAGGCAGAGCGAAGGGAATTCAAAGCGAACTAGTTGGATCAATGGAAGGAGAGGAGGATACCGCCACCGTAGATCGTTCAGTGTCATTGCATTGAGTGCAGAAACTGCGCCGTTAAGCCTATTTATTTTTCAGAATATAGAGAATAATTGGACCAATGACGATACAGCGAGAACTTGAATATTTGAGGGAACGCCGTAAAGCCTATTCCATCCAAATAGCCTACCGGAACTACCATAGCTCGGTCAGCAGCCAATTAAAGTTCTCGACATCTTGTCGACCCAGAACGCCGTCGCAAGATACTTCGAATGTAAGCTGGGGCCGAGGGAGGGTGATCGCCTGATAGTTCATGCTACACCCACCGTTAGAAGGGTCAATCAAGATAAAGCGGTGCCCAGTGAAAACGTTGCTCAGATTATTGGTGAAAAGAACGTAAAAGAGGCCGAGAATGGGGCAAGTTCAACGTGTGGTGACGCGGGGAATCAACATCGGCAAACGCAGATATTCGCGTTGTTGAATTGGAAGGTGGCGATAGCTCTATGTAAGAATAGCGACATCCATGTTTGCAAAAGGGCTGATAGCAGTAAATACATGAAGGATGAGGGATTGGCCGTCATTGAAAAGTCGGAAGCTATTCCCGTTCGCTGTCTTGTTAACGGTTGCGCTTTGCTGAATCAAAGATTCTTGCCAAGGATCACAATCCATCGTTTATGAGGTTGGCCCCGCCCGTATCTGCATAATCTTAGCTATGGTGGATGTGGTAGAATGGAGAGAGACAAACAAAGCGATACCCACCAGATGACGTTGCTGTAGAATTCTTGAGGTCTGACATTACTGAGTGACAGAGTGAGGATTTACAGAGCAGACGAAAGTACAAACGTACGCTTCTGGCTGTACCTGATCACGCAGTAGATAGATTTGTAGTAATCTCCTAGCCCAAAGACTGTTATCCGCCACGTCTGTGTGAACGACAGGATTTATTCTCATCACTCTCGCCTGAATTACTCGATGGAAAGCTGAAGGCGGGAACGATACATGAGTGCACCTGAGGAGATCTCCGACAAGGTTTCACATATAATCCAGATCTATAATTCAGTCAGCATGCATTCAGAGAAAGACAGGGTTGAATAAGACACTCACAGGCAGATATCTGGCCTCTTACGCCTTCACCATATCCGCCCCCCTTATTGAATGCGCCTCTCCCCTCCTTACTTCAGCACGCTCTTGTCCGAAAGCCAAACCATTCCGGATGAAGTAGACGCTGAGGTTGAACATGGGAGCGACGAATTTCGAGAGGTACGTCGTGTGTGCAGTAGGAATGCGCGAAAAGGGAATGAGAAGCATTCAAAGTGATCGACAATGACAATCTGCACGACTGGTAACTCACGGACCAGGCCTGGACGAAAGTATGCATCCATTCGGCACTGGACACCATGACACCTGCAACGTGTCTCGAGTCAAGATGGAGGGGAAGAGTTGATGCTGACGGGGGAAGCTTGCGAGACTGCTAGCTTTCAGGAGAAACGCGTTTGTAGGTAGCCGAGCGAAATCTGTAAAGCATGATGGTCTGGTTTCGATGCAGGTGTGCGTACATTAGGTTTATGGCCTTGTAGAACAGATAGAAACGGTGGGTGCGAACCACCGATCTAGACGAGAGAAGGTCGCGAGTGATCGACCTAGGGGGTAACTAGACAGTCTTCGAGGAGCAGAACNAAAATAAAAAAAACATAAATTCGGAAAGTAAGGAATAGAGGGGGAAACGAAATGAGCTAGGGGGATCGCTAGCTACCGATACAGGAGATAGGTAGGCT
>SDEE01000763.1:0-15489 GCA_004126415.1 Candolleomyces aberdarensis
AAAGGCTCGGGTGGAGTGCTCACTCTCTCCGAGTCGCTCAGGAAGAGGCACCGTCTTCACATGACTCAAGCTAGCAAGATTGCACGAGCTATTTGTAATTTTTGGCATCGGGTCTAATACCCAGCTTTGACGACTTTACCTCAGTCAGATGGCAGGTTGGAGAGAGTTTAGGTTCGAGAATTACGGGAAGGTGATCTTCCAGCATCAAGGTCTGTCACGTCAAGGAAGTTCATTCAAACGTACGTGAAGAGTTTCGTCATTGACCTTTTCGCGAAGTGCCGCTGTTACCAAGGTACGAAGTTACGTCACACCGTGATCTTGCACCAATGTGACAATGCAAACTTGCTGGCTGGACTCAAGTGCATACTTACTCGTATGTAGCGTTGACAAGCCGCTGCGCTATAGCTGTTACGAGGCCCTTTCTGCTAGGATTATCAGAATGGTGCCCTGTCTATCCATGCATTCTCATTTTATGGCTCTTTATCTCGCATCATATTTTTGAACTAATTTCGATGCCAGCATCTGCCAATTCGTGAATTTTCAAGACAAGGTCGCCAGACCCAATGAGCTCCGCGCTCAGACGGTCTACAGAGAGAAAATTGGTTTCGAAATAATTTGAGGAGGATCGTCGCGAGCCAAGGGAACGACTCGGAGTACGCGGGAAACTCCGGTCTTCGCACATTTCCTCTGGTAACACCGACTAGCATCCACCCTAGTCTACCACCAAGAACTTCTGCAACGGTTCCCTCTAGAAACTGGCTATGCGCATGGATTTCTGCCACGCTGAGGCTCGACATTGTCTGGCAGTGCTGGCACCGCAAACTTGTTTTTGCACAGCCTGGCGCCTACTAGTAGATGCCGGCTGCGGCTGCTGCCAGTGGGTGACGCTGACCGAGGCGCTTATTTAAAGAAGCCTTCTCATTCAACCTTCACCTGAGCTCGTCACTTCACGATGTTCAGCCCAACACCCGAAGAGCTGGACCTCGTCGCCGACATTCTTCTTTTCACCAACACCAAGGAGTCCAGAATTCTACCAACGGAAAGCGCGATCGACGTGTTCGAGCGCAGCGACCTCAGCAGGGAGGAGCTTAGGGAGATTTGGCGATTGGCGGATAAAGACAAGAATGGAATGCTCACGTCGAAGGAGCTTGCCGTTGCGCTCAGGCTGATAGGCTGGGTTCAGGTTGGAGAGCCGTTGGCTCAACATCTCATCGAACTGCGTGAGTAGTCGCCGTCGTCGTCATTGGGCGTGGGCTAAACGTAGACCACTTGTTTCGCAGCCGGTCCTCTGCCAACATTGAAGGGAATTTCAGACGTAGAAAAGAAGACAGGACCTGCATTCGCGCCGCCACAGTTCTCGCCTCGACAGGGAAATCGATCGATGACCATGCCTTCGTCGAACGGTCGCTCTCAGCACTCAGCGACCTCTTCGATTGAGAGTGTGAATGGTGTGTGATCTACCCTCTAATGCGAAATATTGTTTATTAATAACTCGTTTCTAGCCCAAGCCCCGCCTAAACCACCCACTCCTCTCCAAGCCGCCCGCTCTGAACCTCTACCCGAGGTTAAGAATGAACAACCTAACCCCATCGTCGGATTACCTCCAGCGTCTCTGGAGAACCTCACATTTTTGACTTCCCCGTCTATGAGAAGAAAAGCAGGACACTCTCGTGGGCCATCGAGGAGTTTGACAGGCCCTCCTCAGCCTCAGGTCAACCCCCCTGGGCCTCCCCCTCTACCGCCTTCCCCTCAGTCCACCACATCCACCACACCCACATCCGGCGCCCGGGCCGAAATCACCGAACTCACCGAGCAGGCCAATCCCGAGCCCCCGGAAATCGAACCGATTGTTCAGTCTCCCCAGCCTCAGTCAGCTAGTCATGCTGAGGAACCCAAGGCACCCTCAAGTCTGCCTTCACCTGTAGAGCGTGAAGCTGAGCCCCCGGCCCCGGCCATCACTGTCGAGGACTCTGTCACCGTCGAGGACCCCGCTAAGCCCGAAGACCCTCCAACCGTCAAGGATGAAGACTCTTCAGCAGACTCGGAGGAGATATCACGTCTGAAAGCGCTCCTCGAAGCCTCTCAAAATAGAGAGGCGCAGATGGAGGTTCAGCTGAAGGAGCTCGAAACGACGATGCACCAAATCATAGGTGTCAACGAGGAAGAAGTGAAGAAGCAGGAGGCCCAGTTCAACGAAGCTACTCTTCGCATCACAGAGCTGGATAGATTCGAAGGGCTCTTCCTTGAAGCCGCGTCGAACTTGGAGAAGGTCAAGAAAGAGTTGGATGGGGTAAAGAAGGAGAAGGATGACGAAATTCGGAAGTTGCAAGAGACCCTTGCCAAGAAGGAGGAGCAGATCTCGCAGTTGGAGAAGCGAGAAAAGCAGGCTGCGGGGGAGCAGGCGGAGCGGGAGAAGAAAGCCCAGGCTGATATTAAACGTTTGACTGCGGAGAACCTTCGCCTATCCCAGCGGTTGGAGGAGCAGCATCGTGCATCCGACAAGGAGAAAAACGCTCTGAACGCCCGCATTCAAGAACTCGAGGTCTTGGCTGCGGACCTTCAGTGGTCTGAAGTCGAACATGACCTCCAACATGCATTGGAGGAGGCTAACCAGGAGAGTGATTCTCTAAAACAAAGGCTACGTGAAGTGGAGGGCAAGGTTTCTCAGCAGCAACGGGATAGGGAAAGGCATGAGGTGGAGATGAGTATGCTGCAACGACAGTTGGTGGAACTGAGGAGGGAGAATGCGAGGATGGCCTTGGCCAATGCTACCAGCAATTCTCTCCCTCGTAGCCCTGTGCGCTCCGGAACCACAGACGAACCTCCACCTCCAGCGTATGATGATGCTGTACTCGTATGATTAATCGGCCTAGTCGCGCTGGATGGATACCCGCTGGGCTGGAAGATAAACTTCCGTAGCTGCGCGACGCCCGGCACACAGCTTATAGCGATTGATATCAATTTAACGGCTTGGATGTTTCCACTTGTAGGACTTTGTTGGACTGCTGTTCTGTATTTTTATTGTAAGCTATGGGTGGGGTTTAATTGCTGCTGTCGGGATAGTTTTGTATTGCTCTCTATGTTCTCCATGCTACCGGTCATTACAGGAATGATATACTCTTTTTTTATACTTTGCTAAACTGATGTATTTGCGTCACTGGGGTTTGGCGGCTAGGCGGACTAAGCTCATCCTCATGGCGGTGCACCCTTGATCATCCTTCTACTGCGCCATCAATGACGGCCTCGTCGTTCCGGCTACCATCGCCTCGTCATAAGTACACAGGGGAAGCCAGCTATAGCCCCGTTTCGCTTCTACATCATACACTGAGTTCGAACACGCCACGCTATGGCACCACGGCCGATGGCAATTCCAGCGACGGAGGAGGAGAACGCGTTCGCTGATGAGATCCTTCGACAGGCGCATTGCAATCAGACGGGCCTTCTGACAGCCGACGCTGCAGTGGAAGTCTTCAATCGTAGTGGACTCTCAAGATACGAGCTGCGGGATATCTGGGGCCTTGCAGATGGTGATAGTAACGGGGTTCTGACGAGAGATGAGCTTCTCGTGGCGTTGAGGGTGATGGGATGGGTGCAGAGTGGGAAGTCATTCGTCGAGAGTCTGGTCGACAAACGTGAGTCTCTTTAATAGGCATTTATTCGAGGCTCTATTCACATTATGAATGTGGTTGTTGGCTCTAGCTGGACCTCTGCCTACAATCCAAGGAATTATTGTACCAAAACCACCGGCAACTAGGGCTTCCTCGCCGGCGTCCTCAGCATCGACCTCATACCAGGCGTTCCATGTACTACCCGCCGATGTGCGGAAGTTTCACGATGACTTTGTTGAAGCAGGACCCTCAAGAGATGGATACCTAGACGGTGAGCTACTATCGCTTCTTGCACCGGGAATACAGTCGCTCATTTCAGGCAGGGGACATCGTCCGGAGAATCTATATGAAGTCAGATCTCTCATACAGCGAATTGTCATCAATCTGGTATGTGTGAAATGAAATCCGGAAACCAGTTGTCAAGATGGTCAATGACACCCTTTCAGGAATCTGGTTGACACCGCCCAACGGGAGAGGCTAACCTTTCCCGAATTCGCGATGGGGATGCACCTAATCGACGCCCTCAAGTCGTGTCGACTAAGCAGCGTACCTACTTCGCTCCCGCCCGTTCTGTTCGAACAATTCGAGAACTTTGAGCCCCCGGTCCCGACGGAACAGTCCAGATCGCCGTTCATGTCTCCCAAAGAAGATGCTTCCTCTTCTAGCTCAAGGTCGACGGCTCCTTCCAAGAGCCCGGCAGTGCCTCCCAGGCCACCACCACCAATCAAACCCCGCTCGCTCTCTAAGCCATGGACCATTACGCCTACGCTGAAGACTGAATACGATGCCGAATTTGCGCTATTAGACGTCGAAGGGACAGGTCTCGTCCCTGAGGAAGATGCATTGCGGTTTTTGCGGAAATACCATCTGCCAGTGGAAGAGCTCGCACATATCTGGTACGCTCCCGCCTCCCTCAAGCTTCTGTGAAACCTAAACGGCTGGTGCTTTTCAGGGACCTCGCCGCGATCCGCAACGACGAATACCTGAATTCGGACGAATTTGCTGTAGCCATGTATCTCGTGCAAGAGAGATTGGCAGGGAAAGACATACCTTTCCAACTTCCCAAATTCCTTATCCCCCCTTCATTACGCGCATTCACTTCCCCTGTCATTTCCCCTTCAACGCCTTCATTTCAGCCGACCAGCCCCAAAGGCAAAGCGCCTGAACCCGGCCCAGGTATCAATGGCTCTGAAGGACTCAAGCAACATCGAATATCTCGTTCTACCACATCATACTTTAACGAAAGTCCCACGACAGAGCTCCCTGGTCCACCCATTCCGTCGAGATTAAACAGGTCGTCCTCGTCCTCGGTTTCTTTGACGTTCCTCACGGAAAACCCAATTGCCTACAAGCAGCTAAAGAAAAGACGGACAAGCACCGGTGCTTCTTCCTCCAGTCCAACGTCTACACCCATCATCGAAGACGATGACCCACTGGAAGACCTACGCACAGAGACGAAGACACTTCGACGACAGGTGGATACCCTACTTGAGCAGCTGAGCTCCCAAAACGAGTACCGAATATCGAACGAACAACTACGCCGAGAGAACGGGGAACTCAAAGCTAAGATTGCAGAGCTCGAGACGTCCATGGCGTCAGTCCTCACGCAGATGCAGAGCAACGATAACGCTCTCTCTGAGGCGCTGACACGTGAGATCGAGCGTCTGACGGGTAGAGTCGCGGAACTGGAACAGACAGAGACTCAACTCCAACAAACCGTTGGCATTTTAGAGGTGGCGAAACGCGATAACGGTCTGTTGACGAACCAGATCCGGGATCTACGAAATGCAGAAGCGACGTACAAGACGGATGCAGAGGCGGCGCAGAATGCGATGGACGACCTGGAGAGGGAGAAGGAGGATTTGAAGGCGCGGTTGTCGGATATGATGAAAGTGATGTCGCAGCCTGATAATGCGAGCAGCTCGAGGGAGCTTCGAGTGCTTTTGCAGGATGTGACCAAGGAGAATCAGACTTTGAAGAARCGGGTGCGCGAGATGGAGAGGTCGATGGAGCAGATGCTCTTGTCTAGTCGGGATACCACGCGTAAGGAGGAGTTGAAGAGGGAGAATAGGGAGTTGAAGATGCAGATACAGGATTTGGAGCAAGTGACAGCGCAGTTGCAATCGACGCACGAAGATAGTCATTTGCAGCAGGTTTTGGTCATGATGACGAGGGAGAATGAGGGGATGAAAGTGAGAATCAGGGAGTTGCAGGCTGGGCCGGCTCAGGTGCGATCAGAGTATGAAGCAAAGATCGTGGAGATGCAGAGGAAGATTGATGCGTTGAGCGGGGAGAATGAACATTTGAAGGCTCAGATGCGGACGATGAGCACATCGAGATCTGGAGGGCAGGCCCGCCATGCGGAGGAAGATATGTCGGTTCCTCCTCCAGCCTATGACGACAATGAATTTATTCCTGCTGACATCCGATAAGTAGACTAGACTCTGTTCATAATATCTATTTCTCTATCGTTTCTCGCTACTTTCCTGGACATTGCTTTCGTTGACCCTTGCATACCATCTGTATCATATCGCCGCCAATACAATGCCAGAACTCCTGGACAATCATACTGTACTATCCCCTCCATGTTATGCGGCTTATGGGAATAAGCCAGGCCCAAGTGTTGGGCGACGGTCACCGCTTAGCTCTACTCCTCGATTGAGAGCTCAGGCTCCTGCGTACATTCTCCACACTCTTTACCGCTATGAGCCATCACCAGGATGTCTGACTGGACCCCTCTCTGCGGACCTTAGCTCTCGTGAGACACCGCTAGCCCTTTCATTTCGAGGGGATCCGCTGGCAGAAACTATTGTCCATATGGGCTCTGCGAATTTCCTGCAAGGTACCCCACCATGCACCAACACCCCTCTCGCGGCGAATCCCGCTTGCCTTCGGCGCCTATCTCCCCTGTATCGACTGGATCTATTAGGCTACCAGTTGGGTAGGCAGTTCCCAGGGTGTGCTGTAGACCAGCACCCGCAGCACCCACCCATGCCTCAGCTGGCACGAGGCGCTGCTTGTGCTCTACCGTCACCATCTCCGCTCATCTTCGCTCAAGGCTCCGTCCCTTATCATCATGATGGACTTTTTGGGAGGATCTGAGAGTGCTTCAATCGGCTCAATCCACGCATATCAGGTCGAAGGAAACGTGCAGCAAAACATCCACCAGGCTCTGCCCGTTCGTGTCGAGGACATGACTCTGTTCGAACTCCTTCAACCGATAGGCGATGCTTCCCATACTCGAGATCGGAAACGATCACCCCCCGATTCGGCCTGTCTTCCAGGGACAAGACTCCAAGTGGTAGCGAAGGTCAACACCTGGGCAAGCAGCAGTGTTTTCTCCAATCGCTGCCACGTGTATTGGATGCATGGATATGTAGGCTGCGGCAAATCGGCCATTGCTCTCGAGGTGTGCGAGCGAGTCCAACGGAAGGGGAGGCTGGCCGCAAGCTTCTTCTTCTTCCGGAACGCGGGCGATAGGGGCAGGATACAGAGGCTTGCTACGACCCTAGCAAGCCAGATCGCAGCTTCCATACCAGAAACTGCGCCCCATATACGGCGGGCTATTAGCAATAACCCAAATTTGGTGAAATACGAAGGAGAGCGGGTGTCTTTGGCGGTGCAGATGGAACGCTTGGTATATGAACCACTCCGAGACGCTGATAAATGGGGATTTCTGACAGTGAAGGCACTCATCGGCGGCCCATTCCTCATCGTGTTGGACGGGCTCGACGAATGCCAAGATAGGGACGAGGTTCAGGTGCTTATCGACGGCATGCTTACCTTCTTTCAACACAACCCTCACATTCCTCTTCGTATCTTCATCGCCAGTCGCGTAGAGCAGCACATCCAATCCCGCCTGAACGTCCCAGAGGTTTTGTTGGACAACCTGGTGGATCACTGCTCCGACCACGATATTGCCACGTTTCTGCGCACCGCGTTCGAACAGGAGGCAAGACGCGATCTTGTCGTCGCAGCATATATCCGCAGACACGGCAAATGGCCCACTATCAGAGACCGGCGCAAGCTCGTCGAGCATATTGGTGGATCGTTTATTTTCGCATCCGCGGTGTTCAAGTTCATCATGGGATCCAGCATCCAAGGTGACCGCCGAACGCCTATGGACCGTCTGCCGTTGGCCCTCAATATGAACCCCGGTCTGGATGGACTCTATTCCGAGACATTGGCGCGGTCCGAGCAACTCCCCCATTTCTCCGACGTCCTCTCAACCATCGCTCTGGTAGCAGAGCTTCTCTCAACAGCAGGCATCGCGGAGCTCCTTGAAATCGAGACCCACGAGGTGGTCAACGTCCTCGTTAACCTCCAAGCCATAGTTCAAGTGCCAGGAACAGATGACACGCCGGTCACCCTATGCCACACATCCCTTCGTGATTTCCTGACCACCGAAAGCAGGTCGCGGAGATTCTTTGTACCTCCTGCATTCCACTTCCGCCTCTTCCTCCGCTGTTTCACCTTTGACCTAGACRTGTTGCGACGRAACGCAGCTCAGGATCGGGAAAAAACSCACATTGGGCGTTACTGCGCAAAATATAGCGTTGCTTATCATTGGGATCGAGCCCAGTCTTTTCTCACACCTGGCGACCTGGAGAAAGCCATTCCTTTAATTCGCGAAGGAGTGAATCTTCATCCACGGAGCCCTGAACCACCTCATAATCTTGGTATCGCGCTCAGTAACCTCTTTGCGCACACCAAATCTCTTGCTCACATCGAGGAGGCCGTTTCACTCCATCGTCGAGCACTAAGACTTACACCATCCGCCCACCCGGAGTATCCTTTTGTAATATGCTCCCTTGCGGGTGCATTGTTTTCCCARTGGAAGGAGACGGGTGYTTTTGGAACCTACCAAGAAGCTATTTCTCTGTACCGYAGAGCGCTTAACATCGCCCGGCGCCCAGAAGCGCAGCGCGACGCGCTGCTRGAACACCTTGCCGAAGCACTGTATGAATCGTTCAATCGCCAAGGTCCGRGYAGCATTGAGGAGGTYGTATCGCTGTACCGCGAAGCACTKRCCTTGCGACCATCCCCACACYCAGATCGCCCCTCCTCCCTCCACAAACTGGGAAATGCCCTTCAAACCCTGTGTCGGCACACAGGGAAMGTTGAGCATCTGGTGGAAGCTGTTTCAGTCCATCGTGATGCGCTCGGGCTTCGACCAGATTTCAACCCACACCGCCCCGAATCACTCGACAAACTTGGTAACGTCCTTCATGTGCTATTCAAGCATAGYGGGGCCGTGGCTGACATAGAGGAGGCGATATCACACTTTCGTGAAGCACTCGGTCTTCGRCCGKCTCCCGACCCAAAWCGACCCATKTCACTCAACARTCTAGGAAGCGCACTCTGCGAGCTCTTTGACGAKGAGGCTCGCCACACCGCTCTCATTCACGAARCCATTTCGCTCCATCGCGAAGCGCTTMRCCTTCAACCACCTCCACACCCCAACCGACCTTTTACGCTCGAAAAMCTCGGCTACGGTCTCTCTGTGCTGTCCCAGCATGAAGGCACCGTTTCCCACCTCGAGGAAGCAATTTCACTCYTTCATGAAGCGCTGGAGCTACGCCCACCTCCTCATCGCAACCGCTATCTTTTATTGACGCGCATGGGAGACGCATTGCGTGCACGTTTTAATCAGGAAGGGTCGATTRGTCTTCTCCATGAAGCCATCGCGGTCCAGCGTGAAGCACTGGAGAACGYGGCGCCCACCGGGACTTTATCYCAAAATCGTYCATTTGTCCTCAACAGCCTTGCAAATTCGCTCCGCGCGCTATTCGACCACAAGAAAGATGTTGGCCACGTCGAGGAAGCGATTTCGCTGTATCGTGAGGCACTCRATCTTGGATTACCATACCTCAGGGACCGGCATGTTGTGCTTAGCAACCTTGGCGACGCACTTCGGTTGATGGGGGAACACAGAGAAGGCGGGTCTGCAGACGATTMTGAGGAGGCTATCACTTTGCACCGGGAGGCTATGGAGAWTTTGAACGTAGGGACRCGATCTTTCAACCRTATCGTGGCRATCACGTATCAAGGGATYGCGTTCTACTCTCGRTTCRAGACGATGGGGTGCGCAAGGGACTTGGATGAAGCGATCCCGCTATTGCGTGRATCTTTTGSCCTYTATCACCCAACYGATGTRTATCGGCCGARAGCCCTCACCTTTCTCATCAAGAGYGTTCAAGCTCTTCATGAGAGGGATGGGTCTATCTCACATCTCAAGGAGGCGATCGTGCTCACACGTGAGCTGCTTTCCAAACATTACATTCTCGGACATTGGCGTCGTGGCGAGTGGGTCGATAGGCTGGTGTCTCTTYTGCAGATGTATGTGGACTTGACTGGGAATCAGGACGATTTGAACGAGATTGSGAAGTTGAAAGAGGAATCGAGAGACTAGATTACTTATGCCCTTTCTTCTGRCGATATTTTTTCTCTCCATTTACTTCTTTTGATAGATACCAGGTCTTAAACTATTCAYGATCATATACATAGGCTATGRTAACATCTGTGTATGCATCWATATGACTATGCAACAACTTAAAGGCCACGATCATCTGATACGCCGTCCGTCGATTGGGAGGCTCCGCCTACCGGGGAAAGTGTCTCGCCGTTTTGGGTAAATGCGTTTGCTTGGATGTTGTATAGCTTGGCATACTCCCCATCTTTCTTCATCAACTCGTCGTGACTACCTCCTTCGACTATTTCCCCATCTTTCATGCATCTGTRCAGAGTAGGATGAATAGWGTGGTCAATATTARTCTTGCGAGRRAAAATGGCTGGAACGGATACGCACAGAATCATATCGGCATGGTTCGTTAGGTGACCAAAGCGATGAGTGACGAAAAGCACCGTCTTACCCTCCCTWACTTCTAAGAGYCGATTGAATAATTGTAGTTCACCTTCCGCATCCAATGCAGAGCTGGGTTCGTCTACTGCGATGAACTTGACCTTGCCAGAATTCAGGCGCATGAACGAACGYGAACTGTGCRTGTMCAAGAATGTGCTGTCAGACCGAGCCCGAGGCAGGAAAGAGCAANTGAAGATCACTCACGCAACCAAGCGTTGCGTCTCCCCACCAGAGATATTAGTTTTCTTCGGCAATTTCTCAATTTCCTTGTGCAAAGGGTGGTTTGCATCTCCGTACAAACCGAGCATCACCGTAGGACAAGTCGGGGACAAGACTGTCTCGTACCCTGTGTCGAGCTTCGATATAAACCCTGCCGCACCACCTCGTTCAGCAGCATTCTCGATCAGGCTCATATCATTGACCAGCTCCAGGCACCCTAATCCAATGTTCTCGGCGAGTGATAGAGGATAGACTTTGTTATCTTGRCTGAGTAGCATAGACGCTTGGCGAAGGYYAACYAARTCGAAATCCTCTGCYGGGCARCCGTCAATGAGGAGCTCTCCYGAGCTTGGGGTAAATAGTCGGGATAGGATTCGAATGAGAGTTGATTTTCCGCTTCCGTTGCTGCCCACTATGACCACGACGGAGCCGCCTGGTATTGTCAAGTTAATTTTATTGAGGGCACCGGTGGTTTTGTGGCTTCCAGGGTATGAAAATGAAAGATTTCTATGGGAGGGTACGCGATCAGCTTTGAGCAAACGTAAGGGANGTCTTCGTACCTAAGCTCAAATGACATTCCCTCTTTCGCAGACTTCTCGGAAGAAGGGTATGACTTTTTGCCTCCATCGACTTGGTTCCTTATTTTAGAGGCAGAATAAATCTCCCTGATTGTGTTGAGATTCTTCCCGAGATTTTTGTTTCTATAAAGAAGCATTAAGATCGAGGTTCGCAGTGTGGTGGATGCCGTTTGCATAATTGCGATATTGGCGAGGGAGAATCTAGATGGCGATATGATGACATTCAAGCCGCAATAAACCTGGGGGTATGTTCAACACCGGTCGAAGATGGATTTAAAATGCACAAACCATCGGGAGGTCTTCCAGAATTCCCTGCACGACTCTTTCGATTGGAGACGTAATATGGTCGACCTGTATGATTGGGTGTTCGTCGGAAAGGTTTCCTAATCTTTCGCGGGAAGCCTTGTATTCTAGGTACATAGGAGGGTCAGCTTTCAAAATTCGCCTGGCTGCTGCTGGGGATTCTCAGGACTCACGCTCGATGATCCATGAACCCATATCACTAGTCAACACGTCCTCGCGGAATCTCCCACTCGCAAGTTCTTTCAAAGCCTCAATCCGAAGATAAGCTTCGTTGTTTACGTACCCATAGCAGACTGGCATATGACATTGAGCTACTTTGAATCAAGGTGCATAACCAGAAGCGCCCACCTTTTTGCCACAAGGGAGTGTAAAATAACTGGCCATAAAAAGGCTTCGCAAGGCAGATCAGGACAAAACCCGAGCCACCGATGTCACGAGCCTCTTTGTAGATGACAAGGATTTGACTTAGGAGCTCGATGATCCCTTGGTGATAGTTCAATATGTCGTCGAAGGCTCCCCATGCATCATTGCCAGAAGCGTCGACTTTGTTTCCTGCGTCTATCACAACAAACGAGTGGAATCAGTGTTACCAGTAAACATCGAGCGGTTCAGTCGACACACACCAAGAGAAGTAGGGATATCCAGCTTTAGTTTAACTGGGGAATTTGGCTCAATTGACTGTAAGTGAAGCGGACAAATGGAGTCGTACGGTACCTTCCATCAAGTAAACGTCGAAATGAGAAGTGACCCGTGCCCGAAGTTGAGAGAGCGAATCATTACTAGGAGGCAAATCAGTAGAATGTTAACATCGAGTCAAAACTAGACTGTATATGTACCTCAGCCAGCCCAGATATGCAATCAACGCCGAACAGAGCACGCGCAGACCAAGCGCCCATAGGATTTCCTCCACAAAGGACTGCTCTCGAGCAATCCCCAACTCTATCTGCATCGAGAATAGTCATCAGCACGATTGAAGCGCTCATATTTTTCTTTTAACAAGAATACCAGTACTAACCGCTCTTAATATCCTCGAAGACAGGTACATCGACAACGCATTCTCAACACCTGCCCAAGCACGCGACAAAACGGCAAACACAAAGAGCCTAGGTGCGAGAGTATACACGTCCAGAAAGAGGCGAATCACGTAGGGTGTAAAGGTCTGGAATTCCTCGATGTACTGGTTGATTCCGCGTCTTTTTTTCGTGGCCGAAAGGAGGTGCCATACACCCAGCTGTTTGCTCTCGATGATCACGTCGTCCGCGTCCGAGCGAGGGGGGTCTTTCTTATCGCCAGTACTCATCGTATCAGATGAAGAAGTCCAGAAATGAAGAAGCCTGGTGCTTTTGTGAGAGCGATCACAGAAACTACGATGAGGAAGCAAAGATTCAACTTGTATTTCTCTACAATCGCTTTATATACATCCTATGGACTGCGCCGCAGTTAGTAATCATAGTAACCGAGGATTGACCGAGGAGAAGGGGGACATCAGGAACTCAGCAAGTGCATCGACAAGCATGATAAGAAGCAGAGCATATCGTCAGCGAAAGGGTGCCATCATCAAGAAGATACTATTATTCGCATTCCCGAGTCCGCAGCTTGGGCTCGGGAGTGAGTCCCGTTCTCCACGGGATMCATTGATCCGCGACCAATGACAGAATCAATGACCTYCTACACCGTCAACTGCCACCGTCCATTCGKAGTCATCCAAGCCCTTCCATCCTCCTCAAGATACTTCAGCGCCACCTCCACACTGTCAACATGAACGAACGTCCACCGATCATCTCCYTTCAAATACTGCAGCAGTCCYTGACTCGAGGCCCCTCGATAAAGACCTCTCTTCGCCTGTGACCCYCGCTGCCCTCTTCGCTCGGCGTTCTGAACGATGGGTATGATCTCTTCGAGTCGGTCGGCGAGGAACGATGGTTTGACGGATACGTAGACGTCTTCGTTGGGGTCCGGATCGGATAGGTCTCCRTCACCATCCTCYGGTACTGTTGGGGGTRGGGCAGCTCCCGATGTCGACCTCGATCTTGAAGTTGAGTGACCGAAAATCGAGCTTGCAGCAGTAGTGTCGGCGCAGGAGCTCGCATACGAGAGYGATARAATCCCACTCGCATGCGTCGTCATAGCTTTCCAAAGGAAGGAAGTATCGGCGAACGGAGYGTCGTTACAAGGGTACGCGGGGCAGTCCCATATTACGATACTGCCTTCTCKGTAGAGATCGTTGACCGCTCGRAGGAAGAGTCGTTTAATATCTTTGCTTGTAGGGTTGCGTGCCCTGCTCGAACTGGCAGCTGTCGATTTGGTCGCCGAGGATGAGGATGAGGTAGCACCTTTCTTCTCCTTCTCCTGTTTCCTCGCTAGGCGCATTTCTTGCTTTGCAACGCGGGTGGCCAGTAGAACGAGTTCTGGGACTCGGCGTAGGTAAGATACAGTGTACCCCCGTGTCGTCTGGGTAGAGTTGGCATCTTCCCTCGCCTTTGRAGATRACGCTGTCGATGTACCAAAATATATAGGATCAATATTGGGACGAGATCTTSTKGTGCTAAATTGGGTAGGCCTCGGGGTCGCGTCGTTCTTCGTCGGACTAGTGAATTCYGGAGCAAAAGATTGGGCGAATGGGTCGTCRTTATCGTCAATTTCGTTGGAAGGACAAGGGCCAGTATCCATATAATATTTGAGATAGATTCGGAACGTGTTACGGGTGAGTTCCACATGGTGTAAGCGTGAAGGATGGCGTAATTTGGTGGGGGTCTGAACGGRAGGTCAGTGGGATGCAAATTGGGAGGTAAATGAYACCGACTGCATGAACTTGTTCACTCTTGACGGGGCTGGATGCAATYACCGTGACCGGACTTGAKGGTGYAGTGAAGTTCGATACTTTGGAAGACGGTTCTTGKAGCGCTTGCTTCCGGGTAGGGGTGACGGGTACCACTGGGTCGACTTGGGTCGTAGGAGCAGGATAGAATGGATTAGATAGGGAATAGTTTGTCTCGTGTAGCTTCCGGACTTGGAGGTGGTGGATCAACTCTTCGTTTCTTGATGAACAAAGTTCTGGATTTTGTGTTAGATCGATTCTTTCGAAGCTGAAACGGGGGTATCTCACCGATGCTATTAACCTGAATCTGCCACTCGTTCGACTTGGTCTTGGAAGCTCTTCCAACAGCACATACGCAGTCACCAACAGAGGCCAGAGGAAGGGGGAATTCTGGGGCGAAGGCGGGAAACTTCCCTGGCTCAGGCGAGTGTTTCAGAGGCTGCAACCGCTGGATACATTCGATAACCTCAGTCCCGTCGTCCACTAGGAGTAGTGATATATTTGGTCAGCTCACGGACACCCTAGATAGGAGAAGAAACTCACCGATATATATTGTTCTCCCCTCGTACTGGGAAACGCCCAYGACAAGCCCAATAATTTGGACAACGCGACAAGGAATACGACCAAGCCAGTAGAAATCTGAAGTTGTTCCGTTCATCATCAGTCGTTGAACAAACGCAATCCTGGGCCAAGTTTACCTGGTTGCTTGTTTSCTTGAGGAAGATTTGCTGGCCCTGCTACCGTCCGCTCCTGTAGTGAGTATACGTCCTTGATGTGGCATAGTGCAATAGCATCTCTCGTCAACGTCCAACGAAACAGTTCCTGGTGTGTCGGTRGAGGCTTTGCTACTGGTTCTGGTTCACTCTGCTCGACCTTGCTGCGTTTGGTGGGGGTCAACATGATGGACCGCGTTCGCTTGATTTTGGTGGGCGTGCTTGAAGGCGTAATGGTGGTTGTCGTACTCATTTCTGCTCGAACTGACTCGATGGATTCAAGAGTGAAATAATCTCCTCGCAACTCCCTCGTGGTCAATGTTCAACTCATTATGAGTGTGACATGTGACACTCRATCACACGACGTGACGACGCGTCGGATATCAAC
>SDEE01000764.1:0-22887 GCA_004126415.1 Candolleomyces aberdarensis
AGGGCACCTCTCCACGTCCCCAACTCTTACAGTGAGCGGGTAATTTGACGGATTTGAGAGTTTTTTGTGCAGGCAGTTCTGGTGAATCAAAGGGCCTCCAACGTTCGTCTGCCTCGATGCGCAATCGAGAGGAGTGGGACGAGTAGCCACTGGACTTTGGGTGTGGTGGTCTCAGGAATATGACGAGATCGCCAGTCCTCGATTCCCGAGGGCAACTGATCGACTGGGATTCAGGTTCGTGGTTCGAATTCAGCAGTTCGACATACCGCATCCTCCATTGTCTCACTCGTCAATTGTTCATTACGATACTGTCTTCGTTTGTTTGTGGTACTGCGTAAAAACACCTGTTTATCTGTGTACCAATCATCCCAATCTTGAAGCTGACAGAAGGTCTTGTATGATCGAAGGTAGATATGGCCCATATCTTCAAGTAGATGTCGAAAAACAATTTACCTCATATCCCCGTTTTCCTTATTTTCTCTGACTTTCCTATTCCTCCGATTCAGCCCATCATGGAGACTTACTTCAGAATGATAGCTACGAAGAGGGAGAAAGAGAGCTGGGAGCAGGAGACGAGAGAGGAGTGTTTAACGGAAGAGCAGAAAGAAGTGTATAATATTGTGAGGCTTCCTGAGGAAATGGAGTATGTGGGTGCTGTGAGGAAGGTCGAGGTGAAGTTACGAGTCGACGCTGATTGGAGGTTGGAGGAGGGAAGCTCTTGAGCAGGGAGTCAAAAGGGAAAAGACGATGCTCGAGGAGAGCGAAGGGAAAAGAGAGTTGTGCGACTAGTTCTCCTTCCGGCTCTATATCCTCACTCATGTATCATAAATACCTTTTCTAGATACGTAAGTTCACACCTTGCACAGCCTGTTTTCCGACAACGGATACTCACATGATAATCGGCGCACAATCTCCAGCTCAGAGACGCTGTATAAATTGTAGTTGCTTCTGCCATAAGACTCCTTTCTCCGTTTGCTTCCCCTCCCTACATCTTCGCTTCAGTGCAACGAGCCTCCTGGGTCTCGGCCAGTCGAGGTGATGGCGAGACAGGCAAGCGGGCACGAGGCTAGGTACCACTTTTTCACCTCGCCTTCGATTAATGGTGATGCTTACGTATAGACTTCAGAAAGAGCAATATCTATTTCGAAAGTGAATATCATGAATCAGTCCGGCGTGTTGCCTCGAATTGCTGTTAACACACAGAAACCGTCGTCAGGTGTTATACTCACTTCCGAGGCCGAACCTGGAACAGTAAGCGATCAATGGGCAACGTTGAGCCTTCAGGTTGGCGCCGAGGGTGATGGCATAGTCCTAAAGAGAGTTGGCGAGTGGCGATGGGAAGGGAAGCGCAAAGTTGAATTGTACGTCCTGTCAAGGGTGCTGGCTGAAAACTAATAGCAACCAATCCCAGTGCCGCACCAGACGGGCGTATTTCACTCCTTCAGTTCGACGACTCCAAAAACTTGAACACGAAAGAGATCGGCCATATTACGTTAAAAGACTTTCAACACGTTGGCCCAGAAAAGAACCAATACCGTCAGTGTTGAAAATATCCTGGTCATATGGACAGACGCCATTGACATGGCCGATTCTCCAGGGTTGAGCACGACGGTGACCAGAGTCAATCCAGGCCCTTCACTGAATGTCTGCTGCGAGATAACCTTCATCCCCCACCAATTCCAAAGTTTCACCGACGCTCTCTTTCAAGCAGCAACTACGAAAAGCAGACCAGGCTTCGGCCAAACACCAAGTCCTGTCGGGGAAATTGAGGGCGGCTTATCCCAACCTTCACAACATCCCGTCCCTGCCAGTCATTCTCACTTGCCATCCGAATGGATAAATTTGGCGATCGCTCACCACACACGCTTCGAACGTACAGGCGAATTGGACGATCTCAAGCGAGCCATTGCTGCGTATGGAACCTCTCTGGCTGAAATTAGAACCAGTGTCGGCGAACAAGATCCAAAAGATGCCACGCTCTTCGTTCGCCCTATCCTATATTTCCACTTGGGAACGGCCTTGACCTCTCTTTGCCGCTTCACAGGCAAAGTCGAGCCCGTCGAGCAAGGTACCGTAGCGCTCGAAAACGCCGTAAAGCTCGGTGCTTCCCTCAACCATACTTCGTTGCCATACTTCTACAGCGGACTTGGTAATGCGCTTTTCCTCCGTTTCGAACTCATGAAGGATGTGGAAGACTTGAAGAATGCTGTCAAGGCTTTCGAGGATGGTCTCAAGGTTACTCCCCAAAGTGATCGATCAGCGTTGTCGGTTCTTCACAGCAACCTCGGAAATCCGCTGTCGATGCTCTTTGAGCAGACTGGGGAGGCTGCGTTGCTAGACAGGTCGATTGGAGCGTACAAGACCGCTATCGACCTCGCTCCTCCAAACGACAGCGATGCAGCGGCGTCGTACGCGAGTCTTGCGCGCGCCTTTACCACTCGGTTTAACAGAACGGGGCGACCTCAGGATATCGAAGATGCAATCTTAGTGGGGCGCAGGGCGATATCGTTAACTCCGACTGGACACCACCAGCTCCCAGATTGGCTCACCATTCTTGCCAACGCACTGAACAGTCGTTTTAACCTACTCAAGGGAGTGAAAGATATCAACGAGGCCGTAACCCTCCACCGGCGGGCAGTTGAGCTTACTCCACTGCAAAATGTCCAATTCAGTTCTCGGAGTCAGCACCTGGGTGCAAGCCTACTGGATCGATTCAATCACTCAGGAGATCTGAGGGACGTTGAACAGGCTATCATCTCTCTACACAAAGCCATTGACAATTGTCCCTCCGGTCATGCATCCCTTCCTTACATCTACACCAACCTCGGAAACGCACTTGCCAGCCGTTCGAGAAGAACAGGCGAGCTGCAGTTTAGTGATCAGGCGGTGGCTGCCCATCGAATGGCTGTCGATCTTTCCTTGCCCACCTCTGAACGCCTTTCGTTGTTTTACAGCAACCTCGGCGCGTCGCTTATGTTGCGCTTCGGACATAACATCAAAGACAACGGCAAAGATCTAGTGGAAGCGATCTCGAGCATTCGGAAGGCCATCGAGATATCTACAGCGAACGATGTCAGAGGTCTTGCGACGCGGTATGCCTGTTTGGCCAGTGCCTTAGCAACAAGAGCCCGTCATGGGGCAGGAGTAGATGGGCTCGAAAGCATCGAAGAAGCGCTTTCAGTCCATCAAAAGATCGGCGAACTCGTTTCGGTGACGAAGGAGGACGGGTTAAGACCCCTTCTGGATTCACAGCACATCCAGAAAGGTGATCTCCTGATGGACCGGTACCGGATTTCGAAGGACGGGAGGGACCTTACCAAGGCGCTGGCATCGTATGAGAAGGCTCTGGAAGCTATACCCCAAGGCCATCCTTACCTCCCCAGTCTACATTCATGCTATGCTCAAGCCATGATGGAACAGTACCAAGTTTCCCAAAACGATCCGAGGCACGACAACTTCAAGGAGACCGCTTTGGAGCACTATCGGCTGGCAGCTCGATCTCCTAGCTCCAGTCCCCTCTCACGTTTCAACGCTGCTCGAGCATGGGCGTCCTTCGCTTCCGTCGTCGATAGTCCCACCAACGCCATGAACGCGTATCAAACGTGCGTCGACTTGCTCCCAATAGCTGCAGGCCTCGACCAGACACTCGACCGTCGACACGAAATGTTGGTTAGGATATCCGACCTCTCGCGTCAGGCATCGGCGTTTGCGCTTAGTTGCGGGAACCCGAAAAGGGCTGTCGAGTGGCTCGAAGCAAGTCGGTGTTTGGTTTGGGGTCAACTCAATAACCTCAGAACGCCACTGGACGATTTGCGAGAGTACGACGAAGAACTCGCGGAACGGTTCGCCAGGGTCTCGACGACACTCGAGAAGTCTGGGACCCGTGAAGGTCCTTATTGGGACGCCGGCGCAGGCGATAGTGCAGAGTTGAAGGTGGCGATATCGCTACAGCAGGAAGCTGTCATTCATGTCGAGCTCGCCACAGAGTACGAAGCCATCTTGAAGAGGGTACGTGCTCTGCCCGGCTTCGAGCATTTCCTCAAGGCACCCTCGCTCGACCTTTTGGTCAAGAGCCTTCCGAAGTCTGGGAACGTCGTCATTATCAACATTCACGAGACACGTTGTGACGCCATCTGTTTGTCACCGGACAACCTCGACCCACTTCACGTTCGACTCCCCGATTTCTCATACGAAAAGGCCGAACAGCTTCGACGTCGCTTGCGAGGGCTGGTCGATTCAGTCAGCGTGCGTATGGATGAAGAAGGTGTTGGATTGGATGGCGAGGAGAGGAAACTGGTACCATTCCAATTGAATAAATCCGCCCGAGGGTATGGTAAAGATAGTTTTGTCCCCTCCATTCTTCGGGATTTGTGGATACTTGTAGCCAAACCAATCGTTGACGCTCTTGAACTTTCGGTAAGCAATTCAGCTTTCGATTTTCTTGTTGATGCATGTTCTGATCGTCAATAGAAGTCGTCTCAGGCACACAGGAAGCGTTTATGGTGGTGCCTGACAGGGCCACTCGCCTTCCTTCCGATCCACGCCGCTGGGATATATTCGTCGACCAGTGTCAAAGAGAACGTTGCCCTATCTGATTTCGCCATCTCTACGTACATTCCAACTCTCAAATTCCTCGCCAAATCATCGTCTCCTCCCAACTCTTTGGCTGATGGGACTCGGCCACTCAATCTATTCCTTCTAATCAGTCAGTCACAAACGACTGGACACTCTCCCACTCCAGGTGCCGCGAAGGAGGTCGAATCGGTAGCGAAAACCCTCGACAGTCACTCGATTCCAAACCTGGCCCTTTCCGAGGCAGGCGCCACCGTCGCTACAACTCTGGAGCAGATCAAGACTCACAACTGGGTCCACTTTGCTTGCCACGCATATCAAGATTTAGACAAACCACTCAACAGTAGCTTCGTCCTCAATGATGGAAGGCTCACCTTGTCCGAGATAGTCAAACTGGGCATGAAGAATGCTGAACTTGCCTACCTCTCGGCATGCCAGACGAGTGCGGGCGACGGGCGACTTTCGGAGGAAGCTGTCCACCTGGCTGCTGGGATGCTGGCTGCGGGGTTTCAAGGTGTCGTAGCGACAATGTGGTCGATCCGGGATCGGGATGCGCCCCAGGTCGCTAAGGATTTCTATGAATACCTTCTTGAGAATTCCTCAGAGGGTGGTATCAATAGTTCACTCGCAGCTCATGCACTGGACCACGCTGTTAGACGGTTGCGAGACAAGGTTGGGGCGTCGGATCTGGACTTTCTTTCTTGGCTACCGTACGTCTACTTTGGGATGTAGAATCCATTTTCTTGGTGCTCTGTGTCTGTTTGATCTATACTTTCTTTGTTGTACATGTAGCGAACTCTAGCTTCGACCAAGATTATTCATGGTACTAGTCCACTCAGATGTAGCTTGAACGACCGAGCCACTTCCCAATGATCAGTTTTCCAATATGGGCGTCCACAGAGCGAAAGAAACATGAATGCGATGTCCACAGGCATTCAGGCCTCAAGTATGTATCTACGTATGCCGGAGGTCTGAAGTACGCACCGATGGACCACCCCGATATAGACAACGGTAGCTCAAATTCAAGTGTCTACAGGATAGGCAATAGTCGCGATGTGCGGAAGTGACAAACAAGAAATATATTTGTGAAGAGTCGAGGACTACATCGTCCAACACGGGTACGGGCCTAGTCCTAAGATGCAAGTTCAGGATCCTCGTCATCCCTCTAATTCGATTCCTCATCCTCCTCCTCACCGCAGCAACTCACTTCATCATCATCGCAATCCGCTTCCTCATCGGACTCCTCGTCAATATATGTGAAAACGCCAGACTCGTGGATAACTTGGCAGCATGCGGCGTGAATTTTGATAGATTCCCTCGAGGGGAGGGGATAGTTTATCGCATCAGGCGTCGTAAACGTTACTTCTCGCTCGAGGTTGGAGCAAGTCCAATGGTAGCACTTGATTCTGTAAATGTTATCTCTTTCCTGTCAAACCGGTGAGCTATGCCACATTCTGAGCTAGTGACAGTCTTACCGTAGGTTCGAACCATAATTTAAGACCGTTGAATAAGTTATAAACATCCGGCTCCAAGGTCAAGAGGTTCTGGAGTCGGTGGTGCCCGGCGGCATTCTCTTTGCGAAGTGATCCGTAGCCGAAACCCTCAAGGATTTCCCATAGCTTGGACGTCCCGGTCTGCTGCAAACACCGCTCTGAGTATGCCGGGAATCGAAGGGATGAATGTAAGAAATGCTTACATTGTCTGTGAGTCCGGTGGACTCTGGTAAGATATGGACACCCCGAGTATTCTCGCAGATATAGTAAGGATAGCGGGTGGATTCCTCTTCAACCTCCTTCCGCAGCGCGATGTCTTTCTTTGCCATGCTGAGATCGATGTGCCCAGTAACTAAGCAACGCGAACGATCGCGAAACAAAGCCTAGAGCAAGTTGCGGGCCACTGTCAAGTCCGACTACAGCTGAAGGATGGATGCAACTGACCTTCATCTTGGCGGTATGGTGGTCCTCCAAAAGAGCTCGAGCAGCGTCGTCCATCTCTTCATCATCGTCTTCATCAAATATGAAACGAGAGACACCACCCAAGTCAGGGGCTCTGCATTTCGTGCCCCGAACTGAGTAAAGGACTGTGGTCAGAACTGAGACATGAAGGGAGACGGGAACCAAGACGCACGAGGGACGAAGAGATCCTGCACGTAGGAGGCGCCAAGCTCAACAAGTTGTGCATCGTCACGGCATCCAGCAATGGAGAGCGCTACGCTTGAACGTGTAGAATCGTTGGGGGCAAAATATATGAGACACCCAAGGACGCGGCAGTAGACTAGGTGCCGCTCGACAGTGTCGGATCCCTGTTCCTGCGTATCCATCTCGGCCAGAAGTCGACGCTCTGCATCGGCTACCCGCGCTGACGCTTGCTGGTAGGGAGTGTTGGGAGGTGGAAGTATGATGGTCATGGTTATGATTCAAGAGTCCGGGTTCGGTTGAGACATTAGAGGCATTCAGGATTAGGGGTAAAACTGCCATGTTTGTATTTCGTCGGGGTTAGGGTCCCATCCAAAAWTTTGATCGTAGGCGCGCCCGTTCTCTTCCTCCCCGTCCATCTCGACCCTTTCCTCGTCGTCCGTTGGGTCGTCCATCCAGGCTCTATACCGCCTACCTCTCAAATCACCAAGAGGTGAAGCTCTAGGAGCCATGCGGAAGCAACTGGATCCACGGATACCCATCCTCATCAACAACAATGTGAAGCTGAACCATCGGTCGTTTATCGTGCTTGTGGGGGACAAGGGTCGGGACCAGGTGCGTGGATATGAGCTCAAGAACGTAGAGAAAGTGCTAATACACCTCCCAGATTGTCAACCTGCACTTTTTGCTCTCGCAAGCGAGGGTATCTGCCCGACCCTCGGTACTATGGTGCTACAAGAAGGATTTGGGTTTCACGACGTGCGTCTGCGAGGTCTTTTTCTCCCTATTGGTCCCATTTAATTGTATCTACGTGTGCCTCATACAGACACCGCAAGAAAAGGGAGGCCAAAATCAAACGGGAGGTCAAAAAGGGCATCCGGGAGCCCAACGAACAGAATCCATTCGAAATCTTTGTCACTGTCACCGACATTCGATATACGTGAGTCTCGTTGCTCATGCTCCTCAAATGGTACCGTACAAACCCCTCGTTCTCCGCCCAGATACTACAAGGAGTCGGAGAAGATTCTCGGCCACACCTACGGCATGCTTGTCCTACAAGATTTTGAAGCCCTCACTCCCAATCTCCTCGCCCGAACCATCGAGACCGTCGAAGGTGGAGGCCTCGTCGTCCTACTCCTCAAAACCATGACCTCCCTCAAGCAGCTGTATACCATGACCATGGATGTACACGCCCGCTACCGAACCAGCTCTCACGATTCCGTCGTCGCCCGCTTCAACGAACGTTTTATCCTCTCTCTCGGCGCGTGTAAAGACTGCTTGGTACTCGATGACGAGCTGAACGTGTTGCCGATATCGAAGGGGAAGGATATCGTACCCGTATCCGACGACGAAGACGACGAAGCCGGTGATGGAGAGGCAGGCAAGGCTAGTGGGAGTGCAAAGGCGAGAGGCAAGATGCGAGCGGAGCAAAGAGCCCTCAAAGACCTCCAAGAGAGCTTATCCGATACCAAACCCGCTGGGGACCTCGTCAAACTTTCAAAAACGACCGACCAAGCTCAAGCCATCCTCACCTTTATCGAAGCCATCGCCGAGAAGACTCTCTCATCCACCGTCACCCTCACCGCCGCCCGTGGACGAGGAAAGTCGGCTGCTCTGGGACTCGCGATGGCTGCGGCGCTTGCACATGGGTATAGCAATATCTTTGTAACGAGTCCGAGTCCGGAAAACTTGAAGACCGTTTTCGAGTTTGTCTTCAAGGGGATGGATGCGCTGGGGTACGAGGAGCATTTGGACTATGATATCGTCCAGAGTACGAATCCCGACTTTGGGAGGGCAATTGTGAGGGTTAACGTGTTTAAGAGTCATCGGCAGACTATTCAGGTGCGTAGTCCCTTTTCTATACCCTATTGCCTACTGCTATACGCTCATTCTTTCGCAGTATATTCAACCCGAAGACGCCCACGTCCTTGGACAAGCCGAACTCGTCGTAATAGACGAGGCAGCTGCCATCCCCCTCCCACTCGTCCGAAACCTCATCGGCCCCTACCTTGTCTTCATGGCTTCCACCATTAACGGCTACGAAGGGACCGGTCGCTCGCTTTCCCTAAAACTCATTCAGCAGCTTCGGGAGAGTACGCGTCCGTCTCTGACTAAGGACATTACCTCTTCGAATGACCCGTCGACTTCTACCTCTACCTCAACTTCGACTGCGAAGGCGTCGAAGTTGGGAGCACCCGCACCCGCCAAAGCTCGTACACTCCGCGAAATCAAACTCGACACTCCCATCCGATATTCCCCCGGCGACACCATCGAGAAATGGCTAAACCAGCTCCTCTGTCTCGACGCTACCATCTCTTCCGTCCCAAAATCCCTTTCTGGGTTACAGGGGTGCCCTCATCCGAGCCAATGCGAGCTGTACTGGGTGAACAGGGATACGCTATTCAGCTTCCACCCGGCGAGCGAGGTATTCTTGCAGAGGATGATGGGCCTGTATGTGGCCAGTCACTACAAGAACAGTCCGAATGATTTGCAGTTGATGAGTGATGCGCCTGCGCATCAGCTCTTTGTCTTGCTCCCTCCTCTGAAGGACTCGAGTTCTTCGTCCTCCGGACCCTCTACTTCGGAAACTCACCTGCCCGAACCACTCGTCGTGCTGCAAGTCGCGTTAGAAGGCAATGTGAGCAAAGAGGTTATTCTGGAGGGCTTGGGGAGGGGCGTGAGGCCGGGGGGAGATATGATTCCGTGGATTGTCAGTCAGCAGTTCCAGGAGGGACGGTTTGGGAGGATGAGTGGTGCGAGGGTGGTTAGGGTTGCTTGTCATCCGGAGTATAGCGGAGTGAGTCTTTAGTCCCCGTTTCATTTTATTTTGAGTGAGCGAGCAACATGCTGACTGATCCTATTGCAGATGGGGTACGGCTCACGGGCGATTCAAGCGCTCAACTCGTATTTCAGCGGGGAGTACTTCAGTTTGGATGAGGAGATGAAAGATGAGGCGGAGTATCCTGAAGTCGGTGCTGTTGACCCTGTACGTATCCTTTTTTTCTCCTCCACGGTTGTTGTAGACGCTCGCTAACTCGCTTTTTGCTATAGTCAGCCAACCTCTTGACCGAGAAACCGGCAGTTAGATCCGCTACTTCGATGCCTCCTCTCCTGCAACGATTGTCGGAGAGGAAACCAGAACCGCTGGATTATTTGGGAGTCAGTTATGGGTTGACCTCTCAGCTTTTGAGGTAAGCTTACTTTCTCCTTTACCACCTCTTTCTCTTCTCCTCTCCTCTCCATTCTCTGTTCCTTTCTCATCCATCCGACTTGGGTCGTCTCGAGAGTTTCGACATCTGGCGCTAACGATGAGGAACAGATTCTGGAAGCGCGCGGGTTTCGTACCTCTGTACGTCCGACAGACGCAGAGCGAGTTGACGGGTGAGCATACGTGTGTTATGGCGAGAGGATTGAATAGCTCGGTACCCGGGGAGTTGGGTTGGTTGAGGGAGTTTGCGAAAGGTGAGAGCAACTACGTTCCATCGCATAGAACGAATTGCCGATCAATCAAACGATTCTAGACTTTAGACGCCGCTTCCTCACCCTCCTTTCGTACAAGTTTAGAGAGTTTGGGAGTGTTACTGCGTTGAGCGTGTTGGAGGCTGTGAATGCTGGTGTGGGTAGTAGTGGTGGTACGTTCTTTCTCTCTCTCCGCATATCATGCTATAACCAACTTACTAATACTCTCTTCCATTGACGACGTACAGATGCCCAAGCAGCGCCGCTCAACGCTCAGGAACTCTCCTACCTCTTCACCCCATTCGATTTTAAGCGCCTCGAATCATATGCAAACAACTCACTCGACTTCCACGTCGTGCAAGATCTCTTCCCCGCTCTTGCTTCTCTGTACTTCCAGTCTCGACTCGATCCTACCCCAACCGCCAGTGAAGGTCAGGCGACAACAGCATCCCCAACGAAGCTCACAGCAGTCCAAGCCTCTATACTCCTCGCGCTGGGATTGCAGAGGAAGACGGTGGAGGACGTGGAGAAGGAGTTAGGTTTGCCTGTGAATCAGGTGTTGGCGTTGCTCGTAAAGGTTGTTAGGAAGCTTGGGAAGAGGTTGGGGGAAGTTAGGAGGGAGGAAGTTGAGAAGTCTCTTCCACCACCCGCTGCTGGTGCTTCCACTTCTACCCCTGCGAATGCGGGAGCCGATGCGGTGATCGGTGAAGGAGGGGAGTGGGAGGGCGTTGGGGAGAGGATGGAGAGGGAGCTTGAGGAGGCAGGTGACGAGGAGCAGAAGAAGCTTAGGGAGAGGCAGAGGGAGATGTTGGATAGCCTTGATTTGAAAAAGTGAGTTGTTCTTTTCCTCCGTTTTTCGTTCTCAGCTATTCTCATGATTAGAATAAGATAACTGACTCGACTGCTCTCAGATACGCGATCAATGACGCAGCAGTCGATTGGTCCGCTGCTGAAGGCCAAGTGAAGAACCTCGCGAAGGGAGGGAAGGGTGCTTCGACTGTTATCAGCTTAAAAACCGCTGCTCCTGCCAAGGACGATGGGGATGCGTCACAGGCGGCTGCGGGCCAAAAAAGAAAGGTTGCTGGTGGGGATGGCGATTCTTCAGGGAAGAAGAATCGGAGGAGTAAGAAGGTCAAGCGGTGAAAGGATGAGTAGTCCGTCATTTCGTGATTAAATAATATTGTTGCTTTTCACGACTGGATTTCGTTCCGTTTCCGAAGATGATACTTGATCGCACGTCGTTGCCCAAAGCGGCGATTGCAAATGCCCGCTCTTTTACCTTGAACAGCTTGATCGCTATCTGTCTTCGTTCAAGCAGTACTGTAGCAGCGGAAGCGAAGAATGGCATACTCATGGGCTGGTTTTCGGTGCTCGTGGACGAAGATTACTACTCATGAGGCTCTACGGCTCTATATTCCTGGAAACCATGAAGCCGGAGCGAAAGGACAAACCTTCCTCATCATTGTCGACCGGGTACGCCACGTTGGATCCTGCGTGTATCTTTCGCAACTTACTGGAAGCCCAATCCAAAACAGAGGATCTGCTCGGTATCTGCTGGTCCGGCAGCGGGAAATTGGATCAAGAAATATATTGATCTTTCAAGAAATCGTAGCTTCAGGTTTCTGATATTGATTGGCGACACCCTCATGGCGAACCCATAGGTCCTTGTCCGCACGCTCACTGTGGTCCAATGTCTCTCCTTCAAGCGTATCACCGCTTGATTACTTTAAGAGATAGCACTCCTGGGGATGGCAATCCTTCCCGCTTACTCGCTCGGAATCTCTCGGCGGGATTTGTTCGATTACTCTACTGCCAGTGGAAAGAACCCCTACCGTTACTCATCATTTCGATGCCCTCCAAACACTCAAAAATTAACAGCTACCGGTACATACGACAAGAGTAAAAAATCTCTCTCCATTGTTTGAAAGACGGCTTTGGACCTCAATATGGAACGAATGGGCTATGGTTGGTACCCTCAAGGACGTAGGTCTCCTAACACCTCCCGACTCGTATGTCGAGGATGGAAGTTGAGATTGGTAGGATCGGAGTCGAATTCTCGAGTCAATCTGTAAAGTCAAACAGATCCTGTATAACAGCAATAATAACAATGATAAACCCACAGGTCACCCGAACGAGCGATCCATGAGTAATGAAAACACAAAATCAAATCAATATCCACAGATGTAAGCATATCTAAGGAATGGAAAGGATGGTATCCTACAACTGGCCATAAGGGAATAGTTCAGTGCACCCCGCACTCGCAAAGCCACCCGCGTACCAATAACCGAGGTTCTTGATCAGGTTCCTCCTCAAGATACCAGTCGGGTTTGGATATAACTCCTGCACACTGCCGATCACAAACGTGTACAGCCCGCACGGATTGGTGAAATCTGCCGAAGTGGGATCAACGACGTAGTTGTTGAGCTGACCATCCGCGTTGCCACCAGGAAGCCAAGGGTAGGCCGCGATGACTTGTTCGATGCCCGCGCCGCTCGAGGGTTGAGCAGCCCTGTGGAAGTCAGGTGGGAACTTCATATCCCTGAAGAATGATGCCGCATGGTCCATCGAGAGCTTACGCTCTGTTTGGCGTCCGTCGACGAATAAGTTGATGGGGAAGACGGTCTCACCGTACGCGGTGATATAGCGAACGTTCTTGAATGTGAACTGGGGATTGGTAGCGATGGAGTCTTGTATACGCGAGAACCGGAGCTCGCCTGCGACGGTGAGATTGTAGAAGCCTCCGCCAAAACGGTTGCTGAAGTCGACAAACTGAAGTGTGGTGCCAATTTGTCAGTACGTTGTAAATTCTTGGCTAGCAGTGAGAGAATGCATGGACGAACCTTATCGAACAAAGTCTGGTTAAAGCTATGATTATCTCCGAAGAAATCATCTGCACGAGTCAAGCCAGCGTCACCTGGAACAAGGGTTATAGACTGAACCAACTTCCGAACACAACATAGTACATACCTTCAAAAGTTCCGTGCACGTTGAGTCCACCGGCGTGGGCAGGAGGTGGAGGAGGAGGCCCAGTCTTTGGAGTTTTGCCACCGATACTCAGCAGATCGGTGACCAGGTTTCCGTTCAAGATGTGTCCGAGGTATGTCGCAGTTATAGCGGCACCATTGTCCATATTGAACCCTAGGATAGAGCAAGAGAGTCAAAAAGTCAGACCATATGATTGTGCCGTCTCATTGAGGTACGTACCTTCTTGAACCGCCTTGATGATTTGGGTAGGAGTGGCGACGCCGTCTCGGGGGAGATACTAAGCAAGGGTTGTCAGTCACTCTTGGGAGTATACGAATATGGCAGATTGAACTGACACCATGAGATGCAAGAGTATTTAATCCTGGGCACGGACCACGAATATCACCGTTTCTCAACGGTCTCCAAGGGTGATCACGATCGTTGACCAACTTCAATCCCGTAAAGCTGAGAGGACCAGGTGGTGGAGGTGGATCGACTCCTTGTCCAGGACGTCCTCCTGCTTGAGAAGCAGTTGAGTCCTCGACTTCCTGGCGTCTCAGCAAGTTGCCGTTGGGAGCCTGGAGGTTAGGGAACGCGAAAGAAGTGGAGAGGGACCCGAGGGTAAGAAGCAAGGCGGTGAGAAGAGCGAAAGGTTTGGAAACCATCGGTGAGCTTCGGTGGTTGACAAGGAATAGAGGAAGCTGTAAAGGTTTGCTCTGGTGTAGGAGTGAGTTCTATACAACTGATGAGTAAAAGACCGGGCTTTTATACGTCGCTCGCCCTTTCTATAGGTGCGCATATGGGGTAGACTCGCATGGATTCTCGCCACCCCTGTCTGTGAGTCCCGAGTTTCCGGTTTGCCTTGAGCTGCGGATTTTCTCGACACCTCCCCCTCGCTATGAGACTCGACCTTGTCACCCGACGGCCCAGTCGTAAATACAATGACCAAGAAGTGGCACACCCCGCCATTTCCTACACAAGCCGCAGCCGCTGGTGCCGTATTCAGGTTGATGATACTCGGAGTAGCGTCTATGAATCTGCTTCGTAAGCGCTCTCGACATTCCATCTTAGCTTAGAAGAGTTCCGTCAGGGCCACTCAGATGAGCGGCAAAGCAGAGTAGTTGATGCATATCATGCTGCGCACTTACGACCAAGTCTTTTAAAATAAGGGATGATTTGTCAAAGCAGTTGAATGTACTCAATGTAAACGGTACCGACCATCCAATCATACAATTGGCTTCTCTAAGTATCTCAATTAGTTTATTTCTGCTTCCTTTTTGGCGGCTGCCTCTGGGACCAGTTCTTTTCAAGTTTGCCCATTCTGCACCCTAACACTCGTCATTCTTCCCGCCTTGAACTCAGTATAATAATCGAACGGCCTAGTATACGTCGTCATGCAGACCAAATCGCCCACACTCTCCTCTTTTATCGCAGAGTATTGGCACTACAAAGGGAAGTACTAAGCTCAAAGGCTGTACGCCAATGAATCGTGTTTAGATGAGCGGGGTGCAGCATTGGCTTGAGCCAGCCTTTCAGCGCCTTCTATGTGATGTTCAAAAGGCGACATCTCAATGGCCAGATAACGTTAGCATACTTTGATGCCCTCAGAAGGTCCAATACGCCCGCAAACTCACTGACATTGTATCCAAAGGCAAGCTATGTATACAGTAAATGTTTGACCTCATGTAGAGCTCACAGACTGAACCGCATCATCAGAATCACGGAGTTTCGTCATATTCATCGCGAGTCAACATTCCAACAGACAGCCTGAGCCCCAATGCCGTAGGGAAGCTAGGCAAGACTTGTTTGACTGGGTCAGATATCAGTAGTACGCGCTCCAATGGCCGTCGGGCCTTGGGCCTTGTGTACGTATCTCGAATTTGAAAGATAGCGGACGCTTTGAGCATTCTCCAAAGAAACAGCCTTAACAAACCATTCTAGGGAGGTTTTTTGTGACCTAGATCAGAGCGCAGTGGGAAGATCACGGAATCGCCCATGAGACGCGATCCGTTCATTGCATACAGCTCTCGGCGTCGAGCGTGGAACTGTCAATGGGCAGGTTTCAGAGCCGGGTGATTACCTCACCGTGGTGAATTTTGGATTCCGTGGAAGAATTAAAGCCATCTTGACCTCCCTTTCGCAGACCTTGTGCCGGCTGCCCATGAACGGATGAGACACAACGAGCAGAGCCATATCGACAACAGCAACCCAGGTCAAGCCCCCCCTCCCATCATTTATCGGGCGACATTCAAAGTAAGATTAACCTAGTCAGGCAACGTGGCGAAGGAGGATACCAGGTCCATGGTGAAAGAAAGGAGGTCCAAGCTCCCAATTGTCGACTGGAAACGCCGTATAGATTTGAATCCCGGGCCGTCACTAAAAAGTCAACGGAATTTGCAGATTAAAGGGAAGGCCTTTCGAACACATCTATTCACCTCACAGACTCACTTTGGTAGATGAGCCGCAGGAAGCTCTGCCCAGTGTCTGTTCTATTATTCAAGAGTTGTGCCTCTCCGAGCTGTCTTCGACGAGCGGGCATGGTGGTACAACCTTAGACGCTGAACCTAGCGCCTTTGCTAAACACGCCACAACGCATCCTTAGTTCACGTCGGATGGTTGACTAGAATGTGTCCTAGAAGAACTATCTCATTTACTCTGTAGTATTTGACAATGGGCAAGTACAGCAATTCACACAATAGCTATCATTCGATTCCGTTCTCTGCTCAGGAACAGGCCAATTCACCCAAGTGCTAGTGATAGTCACTACTTATCTGAGACGGGGAATGATAACGAGATTACTCGGAGTAGTGGCAAAGAGCGCAGCTGTAAACACCTGTCAGAACACCTCGCGATGAGGGATATTCCCTCAATTTGCAAGCCAGATGTGCGTCAAGCAATTAGCTGTGCCATGCCCTTGATCCGGCGATGTCGTAAAGCCGCTTGGAAAGGCTCTTCGCCATCCATGCGCAGTTTCATGACTACAGGAGTAACCATCCAATATTTTAGCGGTGCAAGTCACCAATTCCAGATGGAAGCAGGCTTCGGTGGTGCACTAACCTCCGTCAGGATAAAACAATAAGTGAGTCAAAATACCAGATTCAAGTCACCATTCGTAGATTTTATCGACCCTGGAAGTATACGAGACTCGCGGCTCGGCAGATACAGTTTAGTCACTAGGACAGGAAATTCAAACACCAAACGTGATCCTAGCACTGGAACACGGTGCACCGAGTAGCCTGAGAGAGACCCTCATCGATACCGTGGCTGGTTTGATCTGTACGACAGAACGCGCAGCATCAGACAACCCAGGTATGACCGTAAAGAGCGATGTTTGCAACGAGATACGTAATAGATTGCCACAGGCCACAGACATGTAATCTGGTTTTTTTATCTAAGATAGTAGGAAGAGTCGGAGGAGCCTTCAGATGCCGGGAACGTAGCACGACAAGTCAGATCAACAGCACAAAAATGACGTTCAGCCAATGACGTTAGAGAAAGGGTGACGAGCCAGGTGAAGAGTGTTGTAGAGAGTCATGCGAATTTTGACTAGCGAGCGTAAGATGCCATGTATATCGTATGGAGAAAGTGTCCGAGTGCTGCAGTGATAAAGTTAGACGCTCCGTAGTTGCCGTTGTAGGCCAGGGCTTGAAGAAGGAAGGATATCGCAGATTTAAGCTGGGTTGAACGTTGCGTTGCGACTGCAGAAGATTTAAAGTCATTCCGTGGGAGGTGATTGCACGAGAAATGATCGTTCTTCACTGAGGTTCTATATCTCTCCTCAGTCTCTTTTGTACTTGAGGCTTAAGGACCACAACTTGTTTTACCGGAGGCCAAGGAGTTAAATTGACGGAATAGAGGACATCTGGCACCGTACACCACTTCCACAGCAAAGGTCTACGGAGAAAAATATAGTAGGTATATTTAACAAACCCTCCCCCCCACCAATCCTGGCCTTTGATTCGTGGTTCAGCGTTACCTTGGTACCACAACAAAATTAACATATGTTAGGCCTGACATTGGCGACTCAGTAAATTGGCTCACTGATGTCGGTGCTTCGGGAACTAGGAACAAATGAGAGCATCTGGCTCTGCGGGCACGCGACCCTCTAAGTACCCTCGGCAAAATTCCTTGGTAACTCTGTCTCCAGGCATTCAGTGCTTCGCCGCTAAATACCCTCTCCGCCTCCCCTGCATTAGTTTCTTTCATTTCCCAGCCAGCTCACGGTTCGACTTGTATGTCGACCACACTTCTCTCGATTGCGCATCGAGGCAGACGAACGTTGGAGGCCCTTTGATTCACCAGAACTGCCTGCACAAAAAAACTCTCAAATCCGTCAAATCACCCGCTCACTGTAAGAGTTGGGGACGTGGAGAGGTGCCCTGCTCTGTGTTTCTCAATAGCCATAACGCTCGTGTACCCTCGTAATTGCCTCTTGAGGATGTCGGCAGACACCTTGCCGTCATACAACAGTTTTCTGTTCCTCCTTGGGGATGTCTTGGAGTCAACTATCCAACAGCCAACGCTAGCGCTCAACTGCTAGATACACCGTTTGGGTTGATGGACGGCCCTCAGAGTTGATTAACGAGCTGCTAGGCGTCATGTGTCAGTTGCCCTGAGTTGCAATGTGGGTAGCCCGCTACTGGCCCACACCCTCAGCGACGGCGAACCCCTTGAAAATTTTTAGGGTCCGTGCACTGGTGACCAGGCCTCGACCCGAAGCAATTGCGCACAAAGTAACTTTTTAAGTTAACTTGTCCTTCGTTTGTCCTTCATCTCGGATGCCACCTTATGTGTTGAAGAGTGTCATTATAGGACACAAAGCAGTCAAATACATTCTGTCTAACACTGTGCTGACAGCATGTCATGCCTGGAATTACCTGACTGGTCTTGCGGTGACAGCTACTTTTGCTCAACTCAAACGTGCCATTATTGAGACAACATCAAGAGAGCCACAAGAGAAATGCATGTACCATTCCAGGAGGCTTCTCGGCACACCTTCAGTCATCGGAGCAGCGCAGTCTTGGGTGCAACATACCTTTTCGAGTCGCCCGATGGATCTGCCGGAGGTAGGAGTTAGGCTTCACCTGACGTTCCATAGAGGATTGGTCGTAGTGTGTAGAACTGATGTCCATCCGTGGATTGCTCACCCTCGATCGCGAAGACTTCATGGGTGACTTCCCCCCATGTTTAGCTCCATCAGCAGACTCGAGAATGCGCGTCACAGCACAGAAATGCCAGTGGGTTCAAGCGTCTCCATCATCATCATGTGCTAGTGCGCAATGTGCATCTGCTCAGATAGTGAACCAGAATATTGGTCTGAGCTCACACCTCCACGTTTCGTAGCGCAGATGAAGCAAATATTTGGAGAACGAAAACACACGTGGGTGCAAGCAATAGAAAGATGAAAGAAGAGTCACCAGAACTGAGATTCAGAAGCAACGGTCATTACTGAATTCCGGCCGCCGGCGCCTCTTCTCTGATGGGTGCTTTTGTCCTCGCCTTCAACCTCTTTTGTCGCATTCTCTGTGAGAGCATTATGCGCTAAGACCATCTATCCGGCTCGTACGCTTTCTCGGTATGGATCGGCTCAACCGCTTCAAGGCACTGTTATTTCCACGTCATTTGACGTCGGCAACGTTGATGCTAACGGAGATGGGAACCCAATGTACTTGGATTCACTTATCGAGGTGTGCCAGACAGCATATCTCGAGACTGTTGGGCGGAAATACCTCCTTGATCCCTCATGCTATCCATGACTCAGACACATGTTGTAAACACTGTGCATCATGGCAAGAGATAATGTAGATGTGGCTCGGTCCATGACTTGTCGGAGGGTGGTACGAACCACGCTCTTTGTATCGCTCCCGGAAACAAGTGATGAAACGCCCAATGACGCATGGCTGTTTCAGTGCATTTAGAATCATAGTCCTGAATGGGAGGTGATGCGACTCATGATGCCAGACAAACCGTCTATCTCGTCGTCCTCGAGAGCATCTTCAATGGCGACTGGCTTGAACCTAAATAGATTTAATAATAGCATATGTTCTATAAATCCTGAGGGTTGTGATAAATGCTTTCACGTCACTCAATGGTAAAACCAAACACAGAGATACAAATCGCAAGAACCAGAGGGTGGGAAAGCGAATTACGCTTCTTCATTCGTCCCTGAAAAGTTCAAATTTTGACCGATGTCACTCAGGCTGCGACTCCTTCACAATAGGTGACGTCATGGTTTTCATCTTCCGTGGACTCTTCTCACTAAAAGGCGATTCACTCGGTGGTTTCATCAAGACCCCAGTTCTTCATGAGCGTGTCAAGGGAACGAGCCCGCTTGTATGAGATACAATTTGAGTGACGAGCGTCTAGAATGAGGTGTTTCCATTGAACTTAGGCCTGTCGAATTGTGATATTGACCTCGATGGCGGTTAGATGAAACAGCACTCTGTCACATTGCGGACCGATTCCGAATCTGCCCATTAATAACCGGATTCACAAATAGTGAGTGAATGATACGACTTGGCATGGTGGACATGTGTTCCGAAACAAAACCTTAACACCCCCACGGAAAGCCTCGATAGACACCCGACGGCAAATTTAAACCTTCAGGGCTTATAGCAAGGAACAATGTCGCTCATCTAACAATCAGTCCTAGCTCTTAGATAAAAGCCTCAGCGATTGCTGCAGCCAGCACTACAGTCCATCATTCGCCCGTCTCGTTCTCGAATCTTAAAATCTCTCATTTACCCATTATCCAATGGCTTCTACACCTCACACCATCGTGTACAACCAGCAAGAGCGACCCATTCATTCTCTCAGTAATTCAGAGCTCTGACAGTACCCCAGAGAATGTCAGTACTCAACAGCAGGCACCAACTACGGTGTCCAGTTCTCAAATGTCAACACTGACTGCTGCTCGAGCACGCCGCGAGGAACTCAAGCAGCAGTGAAACTAGAATTGACTCCAGAATTGACTCCGGATCGTAGGTGTTGATTCTGGGGCCAATCATGACATCAAAATCGACTCGGAATCAGGTTTCGGTCCGACTCCCCCGATTCTGTCCTGCGATTCTGGCACGATTCTCAGAGTGTCAAGCGCGTGCACAGAATCAAAATCTGATTCTGGAGGCAGAAGCAACTCTGGAGTCGCTTCGCCGCGCGCGTCGATTATGGCTCTTCCACGATTCCGATTCTGCCAGAATCGAAACCAGAATCGACTCCATAATCGACCCCCAATCGTAGGTCTGAACCCCCCTATGGATTGCGGCCGCTGGCGCCTCTTCTCTGATGGAGTGCTTTTGCGGGATTCTTTATGAGGGCATTATGCGCTAAGACCATCTATCCCGCTCGCACACTTTCTCGGTATCGATCAGCTCAACTGCTTCAAATTGCTGTTGTTTTCACGTCTGTTGACGTCAGCAACGTCGACGGTGACAGAGATGTAAACCCCACTATAGACTCGGAAGTGGTTCTGCACCGACCCTAGAACGTGCCTTCTTTGGACAGATCTACAATGAGTCGATTGTCTGATTTAGTGGGAACAAAACGTAATTTCTGACTCATCCGAGGTTCACCAGACAGCATGTCTTGATGCCATTGGGCGGGATTACCTCCTTGATTTACGAGTCGGACACATGTTGCCAACACTGTGCGTCGTGGTGAGTAGTAATGTAGATGTGGCTCGGTTCATGACTTGCCGGTGGGCGGTACAAACCGCGCTCTTTGTGTCGCTCTCGGAAACAAGCAGTGAAACGCCCAATGACGCCTGGCCGTTCTAGAACAGTACCAGTGCATTTGGAACCATGGTCCCAAATGGGAGACAATACGACACATGATGCCAGACAAACCGTCTATCTTGTCGTCCCCTCAAGAGCATCTTCAATGGCAACTGGCTTGAACCTGAATAAATTTAATAATTGCATATGTTCTATAAATCCTGAGGGTTGTCATAAATTGGATGCTTTCATGTCACTCAACCCGCATGGTAATGTAACTTCAGAGACACCTACGAACCCTGGCTTTGGGGAATCCCCTTCCAGCATACTGGACTAGAAGGTTGCCGAGGCATTTTGCCGAGGGTACTTAAGGGGGTCGCAAAAGGCCAAGACCACGTTCCTCCTTGTAACCGGCACAGGAGACAGCACAGGGCCTTCCATCATGCTTGATAGAGCTCCGCTATCCAAAGTTGTCGATCGATCAACTGTTGCCAGTCGCTTTGAATCACCGCTTTCCTCTCCGTTATCGCAACAATGCCAGGAACTCCAAGCATAGGCCCACGGCTGTCTTCGGCTTTGACTGGGGGACATTTATGTCGAATGGGAGAAGTAATGACACAAGTGTGAGGTGATATGAAGGGGTAGATAAGGGGACGGCATCTACAAGGACCATGCAAAATGCCTCGGTCCTTGCCGTGCGCAGCATCGGCCACTGGCCACAGGTCCCTTTATCCTTTTTCAAAATTGGTCAAACCGAACGTGGAGATACGAAGACAACTCAAATCGCAAGAGCCAGAGGGTGGGGAAGTGAGTTACGCTCCTTCATTAGTCCCTGAAAAACTCAAATAACCGGTGACTCAGGATCCGACTCCTTCACAGCAGGTGGCATCATCGTTTTCATCTTCCGCGGACCTTTCTCACTAAAAGGCGAGGCACCGTCACTGCCAGTTTCATCAAAGGGTGAACCCGGTTCTCAGTGAGCGTCCCAACGGAATGAGCATGTATATATGAGATACAAACTCAGTGACGGGCGTCTAAAATGAGGTATTTCTATTGAACTTAGGTCTGTTGAATTGTATTATTGACCTCGATGTCGGTTAGATGAAACAGCATTTCTGATAGAATTTCCGATCGATCCGCAATTCGCCCTCGATATTTATGCCTCATGGTAGCACCATGCGGTTGGCACTACCGGGTCTTCAAGGAGCACCACTGATATGGGATATCAAGCCGAGGCGTATGGTTCGACATGCAAGCTCGTTAAAGTGCCTTGTTGATTTGGACATATAGGGATGCCATATACCTAATCACAGCTAAACCATTCTGCAGGACCAGGGACTCACCGAACCGATGGGCCTTCGTACCTGGGAGTTGGGATAGCTGTCCTAGGTGATTTTCCATGGCTGGTAAGTAAGCTTGTGAGCAGCAGGTAGTACAAACATACTTCGTGCCCAAATTTCCAATTTGTCTTTCATCAATCGTCATTCATCCCACCCTCAGCCGGCCCAGGCCTGATTACAGCTAACTAAGAAACGATAGAGCCAGTTGGCTCAAAATACAGCTTTTGATTTGCGTTTATCTGCGGAGCTTGTACAAACAAAGTTATACCAAATAAGATCGGTAAACGCTGCCCCTGCTCCTGCTCAAATGCTTTATTACGCAATTGATCGTCTATTTCACAAGCTGACATCCCACAAGTATACGTTAGTCGGAGTCTCGGATCCTGAAGCCGTAGCGAAGCAAGGCAAGGCTTGTTACGCTTAGAGAAATCCATTGGTGATTCAGAGAAACGTTGGAGAATTATGTCCCAATCTAGAAATGTCAGTCTAGGTCAATAACAATTCTAAATCCCTATACGCGTGTCGTACACACTTCACCGTGCATCTCATTGATTGGTGCGAGGCTGATAGTTGGTTCGCATTGCGGACCGATTCGGAATCTGCCCATTGAGAGACCGAATTCACGAAAGCGAGTGTTAATGCGAGGCTGATAGTTGTTTCGAACTGCGGACCGATTCCGAATCTGCCCATTGAGAGTCCGAATTC
>SDEE01000765.1:0-22863 GCA_004126415.1 Candolleomyces aberdarensis
CGTCCATGCGCTCGACTGGGAGGAGGTTGAAGAAACTGGTGATTTTGGGGTCTTTGGTGGACATGTGGTTGCAGGGGGAGGGATGGGTTCTGGTTCGTTGGGGGGTATGGGGTTTTTAAGTGTTTTTCGTTCGACGTAATGGGGGATGGGTTCTTACGTGTCATTTTTCTCTAGTCTTTTTGGGGGGTTTGCCTGTTGTCGTGGATGGTAGGGTCGTTGGCCTGCGTTGGTTTTATTTCTGAGTTTTTACGTGTGGGGGCGTGATTTATGGTTTGCGGTGATGCGGCGTATGGCAGTGCGTTGCCAGCGAGGGCCAGTTTTCTTTGTCTGGGGGGTTGGTTGGTGGGGGCATGGAGGGTTTGGGAGTTTGGGAGTGGGTTCTGCGTTTGTATGGGGGGGGTGGTTTGGCCGTTTGTTCGTCCTAAGGGCTTTGTGGACCTTGGGGACGTTTTTTTGGCCGGATTCCTATTCCCACAAGTGTGGGAAAATTCCTGAAGGTGGTGGTTCAGGTCAAAGGAGCCCCCCCGGTTTCTGCATCTCTTGATCCCTGTGTTTCCCATGCATCCTTCAGCTGAGGTCTTCCCACACTTCCAGCATTTACGTGTTTTTGTTGCTTGGGTGGGTACCTGAGACTCAGAATTGCCAGTGCCTGTATGTGACCCTCCTGGCTCCTGAAGAATCCCAGCACTGACCTACGTGGTGCGGGACAGGCAGCGCTCGAAGAGAACGGGGTGGAGAAGACGAACAAGCAGTCAACTCTCAAACGAGGTCCGAAAAGGTGCCAGGGCGGTACCGCATTTGGCAGTCCCATCACCGGTTTCAAACTCCGCACCTTAGGGATTCCCTAAGGGACACAGACATGCTTAGCGAGCCTACCCGGCTCCTTGGCTTATTATCAAGTTCGGGCCTACAGATAAATGGGTTCGTCTTTGAGACATGTGAGAGGTGGGTTTGCTCGATGATCGAAATGTAATATCCTTGTCCGTATCTCAAGGGAAGTTCGTTACTACCATTCCTTTGTCATGGTCAGTCGGTTACATCACGGTGTGGGTGCTCTCGAATCCGGTATATATATCCTGTTGGCCCCAAGATCCCTCATCATAGAGCCGATCAACTTGCAACGAAGTTTACCAGCATGTCCCTGGTGACCGTTTGTCCTCTATCACCATCCTTTCTCAGATTGCTACAGTACAGCCGTCGCCATTTGATTTGCTAGCCTCAAAATCCCGTTCCTATCACCCGCAGCCTGGAAGAAATAGAAACTCGCGACCGGTCTATCCTGCCACTCGGACGTGTCGCAGACTGAGTCCTGGGATATAGACTACTTGCCACACCCGACATATATTTACATCCAGCGTATATGAAGCTCCGAATGAGTTGCAATATCGCTGCTCACCCAGGCGTTAACGTTCCTGACTATCTCCAACCTCACGCCAGGAAACTGGGCAGAATCAGGAGGTGGTCATTCTCGATCCCGAGTAAGGGATGCATGAATGACAAGCTGAAGAATGTCGAATAAACCTGAAAGCAACGGTAAAAACCGCTAGAGTTGACAGATACAGGGCCTACTTATTCCTCTGCTCGGCCCCCACGGGAAGCCGTGCTCATTGGATATGGTGATGGCTCCACTTCAAGTGTGTCTCTGCTTGTGTGCCAAGGGTCGGCGAATACCTCCTTCGACTTGGTAGATGACTTGTGCTGTACGTGCGTATTTGGGATCCATGCATGAAGTTTTTGGCCATCCCAACAAACTCGGAGAGCCGATGCAAAGTGAAGGAAAGCAGAAGTCAGTCTTCTCGAGACCCAGCACCAGGTACGCGTATATGTCATGGAACAGCGATGGTCTTGAACTAGCATCAAATATTGAGGCTTTGCGTCGCAGTAAGCACTGGAGGTGCCCGTAGCATTGCCAACGCTTTCCCAAGACGGTCCGATAGGATAGGCGCCTGGAGTCAATCAAGGATTCAAGCACGGTGGAAGCTAGTGCTCTGAGGTACAAAATACAGCCGTTGAGGAAACGATGGAACAGATGCTGCTTCATTTGGCTTTTGATATTTGTCTACTTTTGGAGCATCGAAAACAATAGGTCATCCCAAACTGGCTGTGCCCTCCCAATTCCAACCGCCGCTTTGCTCACCCTCAGTCTTTTGGAAGGTCTCGACGCTGACATTCAGCCCCGTTTGAGTATTTGTTTGGATATGCCACCAAAAAAAAATATCAAGAGCAGAGAAAAATGGAATCTGGTCCATCGTTTCTCGAGAGCTATGAGCGTGGTGGGAGGAGGACGGACACCTGGGAGGTCGTTCGCGGTTCGTGGGTCCAAGCGTAATGGATAATTTAAATGTCTCAGCACCTGGCAACTCGATTGCTCATCGTTTCCTAGGGTATTTAAAATGTATTTTGTCTCCCTTGTGCTCAAAATACCATTTTATCCCTCATGAAAATGAGAACAATCCTGGGCCCATCTTTTACTCACCCCGCTCTCAGATGACCTCCCTTCGTTTTGTAGACGTGGTATCCGTGCTACCTTCTAGAAAAGGTTTGATTTGAAAATTTAATCAAATTCTTTGACTTTAACTGCCTGATGAAGCCGGATATTTGGGCTCGCGCAATTTGTGCAATCCAGAGCTCGTTGATTCTCTACCTGTACCTGTACATGAGCTTCTCCAGGCCTTTTTAGGTCAAAACAGCGACCAGCGACATGGTGATTACATCTTTCGCGTGGTCGAACAACAATGCGTTGCTTGCCAGATGCGCGAACCGCGAACTGCGAACAGCCTCCCAGTCCGTCGGAATTTCTGCCCCCGCAAGAATGCCGCGTCCGGCACGGGCATGTGACGGGTGCTGAGCGTGGCTTGAACTTGGCCCAAAACTAGACCGGTAACCGATCGGTTAGGCCGAAACAACTTGGAACCCAACTTCCACCACCCTTCGAAATGTATTTCCAAAGGTCTATCGTTCCAGCACTCAAACTTTTCCAAGTCGTCGTCTGGGGAGAGACGGCTCTGGACTTCGTTGGTGTGAAGACTATGACCCCTGTAAGTCAAGAGCTTCACAGACACATACCGCGTACTGGAGCAATGGCCGGGCTGACATGTCTGCAGAGCTACATGGTCGTACCCTCAGAGGAAGACTTCGACGCACTCGCTCAGCATATTCTGGATTCTGGATTCCGCTCCGCCCCTTGGTCCTATGCCACCAACGACCCCAAGAAACTCAAAGCAGACCCTGTCAAAGAGAAAATCTACCGCGAGGGCTATGAGGGGCAGTACCAGCTGATCGACGATAATTCCCTACGGTTCAAGCTCCTAGACACTCCCCCCGACCATCACGTCCTCTTGGTTTTAATACGTAGCAAATATGTCGGACTCGCACCACCCACCAACGAAGCCTCTGCGAAACGGTTTACCCAAGTCGATCACCTGTTTTACCCGGATCGGGAGCTGATGTTGCAGAGCGTTATTAGTACGCTATTGAAGGACAAAAGGACGCTTTGGTGAAAAAAATTGCAAAGCTGGGCTATTTCTTATTTGTACGGTCAGTTGGTGATGTCGGATGACTGTTTGGACTCGGTGGAGGATGAAGAGGTCAGGGCGTGGTTCAATAAGATGATTCGGTGCTATGAAGGCGGGTTGGACAGGACGCCAGCACATATTGTCAAACGCAAAGGAAGGATAGAGAACCGGGCACAGGATAGTGGGATGTAGGGCTCGTAGTTCAAAAATTGAGCCGTCTTGGACTGCGGAGCTGTAGCAAAAGATCTTTTGTCGTGGTTAATCAATCCATTATTCGTCCATTGACCGAGCGCAAATACCTCCAATATCATTCATTCAGCATCCTTTCAACAACCTCAGCCTTGGCGAAGGCTGTTTGTCTGTCCGAATTTAGGCCGAATTCGACTGGCTTGGACGCGAGATGTATCATAAAGATTCTTGCCCACCGTTTTGAATTCACGGTATGCTGAGCGAATTTAGAATTAGAAAACAACTTTTTTTTAAAGAAGCAAATCGAACGGCAACTACAAGACACTGCAGGATACGATCTATTAAAGTACTAAGGAAACAGGCACAGATACAATCAAGGGAGATGGGCAATTAGCGATGCGTTTGCGAATACCATAAGAGGCACCTAGTAAGCTTGAAAGACAGCAGGGCATCTGATCTTTCTCAAATCCGCTTCGAGTTCGGGGTCCATCTTGAGAGCGTACTTCAGGGCGTCGATGTCGTCTTGCTTTTCGGACGCGGATGCATGGTCGTCGGGTAAGGGAAGCAAGGCTTCAACGTCCTATAAATCCGTCTCCTCCTTTGTCCCGCCCTTGCGCCCATAAGCGGTCAAGATCTTCTCTTGTATGATCCAGCGGGGACTCATGACAAGTGCCACCCCCACAGGAATAGGCACTGTGCCGTTCTCAGGACCCATGAGGTCATACTGCGGACTCCCTGGCCAAGCTTGGGAGTCAAAAAATCTCGAGGTCGACAATGATAGGCCGTGGATCCGGCTTGCGGTAGACTTGGAGAGCGGGGGTCTCGTAAAGGGTGATCTCTTGTATACTGGTCACGATGAGGTCCTGATGCTCTTTTCGGAGGAGCTTGGATAGTCGCTCTGCGTCAAGTGTCGGGGTTCAAGCTTTGTCGGGAACCATGAGCATATCTGCGTCTGGTGGTTCGGTTCGTCGTGACCTGGTAGTAGTCCAGCAGGAGACAGCATCCGGCGCCACCCATGAGGACAAATGATGCGCCGTGTTGGAGAGTAAGCATATCATTGTGGGTCTGCAAGCGTCCAACTGGCCGCAGGCCCCCGCGGTGCGCCCGTCTATCCTCTAGCCTCGTTTAATCCTGAATTATTTGGCAAAAGTCTATCTAGGATTTGAAGAAGGACTTGCCTCAAGTTTAGAGAGGTGTCAGACAAGCTGACTTGAACAGTCACGCAACCCAGGTTGCAGCTTGAGGAACCTGAGGTTGGAATCTGCCCTGTCCGGCGCGGTTAACTAAATAATTTGCTGCATGGTACCTGTATCGCAAGCTTCAGAATGCGAAGTATGATTGTGGGATGGTTCGATAGTGTGTCATTGCCGAACGTCATAACACGGAAAAACAGTTGAGAAGCACTGAAGGTGAATTCAGTGCGGGGCGCAAGTCTTCCCCCGGTCGCCAACTCAGGCCATTTTGAATCTGTTGATCTCTGGATCCGGTCGTGCTTTGCATAGCTCGGAAGGGTCTAGTGCACATATACAGCTGTAGTTTGTCAACAAGAACCTAAGGGAGTCCGATGGAAGCATCTGCTTCTGAGATTCAGTTCGCCCCACCATCCTACCACTTGCCACTGGTCCTGAAGAAAATTTCTCTGCATCACTACCAGCGCTGTCATGTGCCTCTAAACTATATAGGAAGAGCCCCCACCTCAACAAGGTAAAAGCTTGCTGTCTGGAGCTTTTTTTGTCTTGCACTACCCCATGGGACACGATCACAGTCGAGCTGGATGGCCGCGCTGTTTGGTTACTCTTCACCGGTGGCATTTCGATGCGGTTGGGCGTGAATATTTCACTGATACAGAAAGGTTTGAAGAAGCAAGTGGGTCCTGCAACTCTATTCTGAAAAGTGTTTCAGTCTGGACGTCAGCCTGAACTTCTAGTCGGTGAATGAGCTGCTGGTTTCATGTTCACGTAGAAATCTAAGCCAATATCTACGAGATCCATACCATCTCCAATAGCATCAACAGCGTTTGTGATCCCGTTCACCCACTACGTACCAAAGCTTCAAGCCTTCTACTCCAACTCTCTTCTTAGTCTTCACCAAAACCGCGAGTATCTCCTCGTTTGAGCGTGTGAACCAGCCCTGCGAACGCGTTTCACGAACCCGCCTGGCGGAACAAAGCGGAGTAGCGAATTTCATGGGAGCAGGCGTTGCCCTAACGACCACAGAGCGAAGGTGGGGCAAACGGTGTCCGGGGCTGGATCCACCCAGGAGGTCGTCCAGAAGACGCCAGCCACGGCTCCTGGATATAAACCATGATCGGTCGGGATATCTTGAACCAGGGTCTGTCTCGCGAAAGGACCAGATGGCGTGTAGTCCGAGTCTGTGCAGGCCAGGACATTTCTTAGCCATGTATGCGAAGAAACTTGGGATGAGGGTCGGACAGCGAGAGTTGGTGCGGTTTCCCCCGCGAAGCTCGGTAGTGAGGCAGAGTGTCCGAACGTTGGGTAGGATGGGCAGGGTGTCCTTCTCAATAATGTTGCGCACTAGGCTACGTCAGTAATTGGTTCATAAGTATTTACAGATGGGAAATCGGAGACGTACGTTGAGCGGACCCGCGATACGAAGCAATTTCCAGTTGGCGCAAGGTGGAGGAAGAGAGATAGATCATACGAACGAGGCTTTCCGCGTGCCAACCAGGTGGGACACCTATCCAGCAACTCAGAGAACTCAAGGAGGCCAATGGCCATCCTGACCTCGAATCGAGCATTAACTCGATTAGAGAGTAGTTACTCTCTATATCAAGCTCAAGCTCACTCAATTGATACCTCCACTTTGGTCCATCACTTTCCGAGAGGGGCTCTTCTGGTTTCGAATCCGAGGATCTGGACAAGGCGGAGGTCGAGATTTGACTGCATTTGAGCACCTTGAGTGTTGCGGGAAGCTCGGATAGGATTGACCCACTAAATCCCTTCAATCCGTGCACCTGTAATTCTTTCAAATTGTTGACGGAAACATCTCTGCGGAGAAATGCGTATAGGCTGTCGAGGAATGAGGGAGGGATTTGGTGTAATTGAAAGTCCACCGGTCCTCCGGCGAGACCATCAAGAGAAAATGATTCGAGGCGATCCAATTTCGCCAGAATCTTCGGGATGATTGAATAAAATGACGCCCTCATTTCGCTCAAAGACTCGGAGCCGCGGGCTTGTTCTTCTTTAACGGCTCGGGAGCCATAGATTGCCAAACGTCGGATGTGCCGTGCGAGATGGGAATGAGAGTCGGAGTTGAGTATAATGAGTGAGGCTTTCAGGTGTTCTGCCACAGAAATGCTCCTTCTTTTACTCCTGGAAGAGTCAATGGTGAGGACCCTGAAGATGTTCCGTCGACATTGAGGGAGGGCTCTGTGGCCCGTCAGGGAGAAACTGAGGAGGGTTTGGAAGGCAATTGAGTTGGTCAGCTGAGACTCTGCTTCATCTCCGAGGTTTTCAATGATAATTCCCAGTAACTCAACGGGAAAATACATGGTGAAGGCTGCAGATGGTGCTGTTGGAGGGAGAGGGTGCGATGTGTCGGGATTGAGATAGCGCGCCCGGCTGACTTCCAAGGGCATTGATGGCTAACATTGACAAACACGAGTCGCTTACCTTGTCGTTTCAGTACTCAGTTTGTTTGTCCTGGGCTAATTCTATCGCTGTATCAAGTCTGGACCTACAGGTGAATGAGTTTTCCCTAGAAATATGTGATGGATATCGCTCGATAATGATACCGTGTACGCGCTAACGAGAAAGGTGGTTTTGCTTGATGATCGAACTGTTATATTCTTGTCTGTATACGCCAAGGGAGGTTCGTTCCCATGCCTTTGTCACGGTCCATTGGCTATATGAAGGTGTGGGTGCTCTCGAGACCAGTATATATATCCCGTTGGTCCCAAGATCCTTCACCATAGAGCCGGTCTCTTCTTTTTGACATCAACCTTTCCGCGCTGGCCATTATCTTCCACTAATAGCCTCAAGCGCTATCCCTCCAATCTCAATCTTTCTATATCAATGAAGTTTATCAGCATGTTTCTGGTGACCTCTATCGTCATTCTTTCTCGGTTTACTGTCCCCATGGCCGTCGCATCCGAGATCGAGTCGTGAGTCAAACTTTACTCCAGTGTTCAAGCGTTGTACTCGAGCTATCTCACAGTCGAACCCCTTACGCAATGAGAACGCCAAGCCTCAGACAGCGAGAGCATACTCCTTTTGATTTCAACAAATTGATACGACGTGCTGAAGACACACTTCTAGTCGAAATTCTAGCCAGAATGCGAGAAAGTGAGTATGCATTACCTCCCGACGCTATTATCTAGTGGACAAGCGAGCTCCGTATCCTTTGCTACGGTAGGTGCCATTCAGTCGGGTTGGAAGTTATGTTACTCTTCGTTGATGCTAATGGTTGATTGCAGGTATAGCGGAGCAGCCACCGGCCAAACTGCCGAACAGTTTGCTAAAAGTGCTCCTCCCATCTGACATTTTTAATCTCACTTATGTCGTGATTGTGGTGTTAGAAATTACCGTTAATTCGACGAACTTTGGTTATGGAAGTAAACACGGGTGCAGGTGCCTTCTGTCGAGGGTTTTAAAGTCTCTGAAGACGACCGCATCATTTCAGCAAGTTGACGGAGCGAGGAACTGAGTGCATGAGATCCTGAGCTGAGGTGTATCCTCAGGCTTGAGATGAGTTTGTGTTCAAGTTGTGTGGGTGCTGATCTAGCTTGTTGTTAACCTGAGCAAACAAGCACGATGTCATCAGCTTGGACACTGGCAACTCTCATAACGACCGCTTCTTTCAATTCGACGGGGGATTCACAACCAGCGTGGTTGGGATGACGTGGGTGTGTCTTCGCGTTTCTGCCTGCTGATGAAGAGTCTCTGCTCTTCGCATAAGTTCAGATAAATTGTGTATGAACGCTCTTCCACAATACGCTCAGATTCTCTCCGGGTTCTCTGTCAGTATAAACTTGCCCTCGATGTGTCAATATTCTCCTGCGCTTTCCCTGGACATACCCATCCGCCTGAGCTAGCTTATCCACTATGCCCTCCGTCGTCTTCCTCCTTCCCGCTGCTCTCCTTAAGCTTATTCCCAGCGATACCGCTAATCGTGGTACGAGCTTACCTTCGAGCGGGACCAAGGCCATCAGCAACCAGCAGTGCACACTCCAAGTTCCTGCCGATTACGACCCCAACAAGGAGTACAAACTCATCTTCGGCTTCTACTGACTCGGTGGCAGCATGAACGACGTCGCTCCACGCTACTACGGCCTCCACAACCTGGCCAAGAGACTGCAATCTTCGTCGTCCACAACGATATCGACAACGGTTGAGCCGGTTCCATCCATGACCAGGACTTCGTCCATTAGATCCTGACGGAGGTGCGGGAACGAGAAGCAGATCTTCGCAACTGGTTTCAGTTACGGCGGTAGAATCTCGTGCTCGATTGCTTGCCCTAGGTCTCGCCCCAGTAGGCACCGCGACCGTCTCCACCTGCTTCTTTCTGATTTTAACAGAATTCTTCCTAGCCGTGTCCGTGAATGCAGGCAGTTGCAATGGTATCGATTACAGGGCCGGATCCCCTATCTTGGTATCCCGTTCTCAACGCCAGCCAAGGCCGTGAACTTCGCAATCGCTACCGCCACGTCAACTGGTGTCAATCCAAGAACGCCTCAGAACCCCTCGTGGCGCCGATAGCAACTAAATCAAGACCGAGTACTCCTGGTAGCCCCGTCTGGTGAATTGCTCACGGAAGTGACCACATTCGCTCGGCCCAGCTGTCAGACCCAGATGGCCGCTCAGACCTGGGTCTTCTGGACCCGTGCCATCCTACCACCAATGCACAAGCCCCTTCTTCGAACTCAAATCACCCTGTTTCCACCACCAGTCCTCCTAGTGGCGGAAGCTGCGCTGTTTGCTATGGTCAATGCGGCGCTCGGGAATGGACTAGCGCTGCTAATCCGGAATGACATGCCAAGTGGGACTTCCAGTGCTCATCGCGTCGTTCCATGTACATACTTTCCCGAGGCCGAATGTAATTTCCCCTCGAGAATGATTGGTAATACTACTCCGTTTGAGTAAAAATTAGGTCCATTCGTGCAGTGAGGTGAGATTCACTTCATATGTAGCAGGCAGTACCAGTACTTAATTGCGCTGGTAGGAGTACTGTCGTTTCAGAGGTCCATGGGCTTGTGATTTTGCTAATCATGCATTTACGGACGCTTTCAATGCCCCCTATTCACCTGACTCAGCTCTCAGAATGTCTAGTCTACTTCCTCCGCCGTTCATCGTTCATTACTCCCTAAACACCTCTGAATTCAATCATTGCGACGATCCCGGCTCCTAGGCTATGATTGCTAACATGTACAAACAATTGATCTCGACTTGATCCATTGCCAGAACAGTGCCAACACAGCTCTTTCCACATCAGATGCCCCATAGTCATCATTCGCACTCTGGACAATTCTGCAAGCATGCTTCCGGGCGACTGGAGGACGTGGTATTGGAAGCCATCCGTCAAGGCTTCCAGGTCTATGGCCTGACAGAACACGCTCCGCGATACAGGCTTGGGGATCTGTATCCTGAGGAGGTATGCCTGATCCTTACAATTTGGTGATCTCGCTGATTGATGAAAGGCAGGAATGGACGTTGACGCCTTGATGAAGCAGTTTGAAGATTTTCTGGACGAGGCGCACCGATTGAAAGCACTCTACGCCAAGCAGATAACGTTGCTCGTAGGACTCGAGACAGAGTACATCTCCGATGTTGATCTTGAAGGTCTGACTTCACTGCTCGAGAGGGTCGGTGAACGCGTGGAATATCTCGTTGGGTCCATTCATCACGTCCGGACCGTCCCCATCGATTTCGATCTTCCGACATATGACAAGGCGCTGGAGCTGTTTGTTTCAGAGGCCTCATCAAATACAGATCGCCACGAGCCTTTCTTCCTCGAATATTTCGACGCCCAGTACACACTTCTCCAGCGCTTTAAACCGGAGGTCATCGGCCATTTCGACCTTTGTCGCCTTTACACACCTCAGATCCGACTGTCCGAGTATCCACTGGTTTGGCAAAAGATCATCAGAAATATCCAGTACGCCGTGGGGTATGGCGCGCTGTTCGAAATCAATGCCGCTGCGTTTAGAAAGCAATGGAATACCGCGTACCCTGGAGAAGAGGTGCTCAAGGTACGTTTGGTCTTTACAAACTTCGGCAAGTACGATCAGACAGAAATGGTTTGGTAGGCTATCCTGAGCGAAGGCGGTCGGTTTGCTTTGTCGGACGACAGCCACGGCCCTCACGCGGTAGGATTGAACTATCACCGGGCCTATGACTACCTGAAAGGTCTCGGGGTGACTCAGATCTGGTATTTGGAACGGTCGGCTACTCCGAATCAGGGAGAGCGGTTCGTTCAAGCCGTAAAGATGGAAGGGGACTGGAGTGAACATGCTTTCTGGAAGGGAAGGAAATGACGCTCAGATGCAGACAGATACGGCCTACAGGATACTATTAGCACTCGAGAGATGTGGTCCTTTCTTGTCCTCTTACCACTTGGTGTCAATCCTTCGTCGTTCCCGACCAGTCCGCCTTTATGAGATCAGGGTTTACGAGAAACGACTAATGAAGTTGAGCACTGCGCGTATGACGGAAGCCGGATTCAAGGTTCCGATTTTAAGCTGAAACTGGATGCATTTCGACCTTTTTTTGGGCTTGGTATCCACCTGCACATGATAACCGGAGCTTCAAAATGGGCGGCCTTCGTATTCGGACATGTCAACGCCCGAATCTCTATTCTCCTTGGAGAGGTTTCTGAGGAGGCGCTGGAAGGATCGGGGATTCAAGGACATTGATGCCGCCAATGCCCGCTCGGAACGCGTACTAGAGGACTATCGGTGATTGTTCACCTTCTTGGCGTCTTTCTCAACGAACTTTTCACAGAAAAACTACCTTGGCCCGTTAGCCGATGCTCGCTATAGCGAATGGGATAAGAATTCCATCCTGGCTCGTTCACCGCCATCGGAGACTTGTCAATGTAACGTCATGATGAGCTAAGCCGCCTGCCGGCACAAACGACGGGCGCCATCTCTCAATCGCAAAACACTGGTTTGTCGCTAATCAATCATTCAAGTCCTATGCATGCCGACATTATCACCACGGTACCGGATGTAATTGACGTGAAATCTTCCCCCTGAAAGTGAATTGATTGTAGATGAAACGCTTTTTCTTGACCCTTGGATGGCAGTTCTGGTCACTACGGTCGTCTCCTTGAGCCCTCCGGCTTTAGTCAGAAGGGGCTTTTATTCCTGTCCCTCCGACTTCCCCTCGCCAACTAAATATAGACATTCTCGCTGATATTCATCTTTGATAGGCCGAAAAAGGTTGCATCAGTGGTGTATCAGCATCATTGAATGCTGGACTTACAGTGTCACATTGCGCACGCCGCTGATATGTTGCCGCCGATCCGAAAGGAGGAAGGGCTGAAGGGGACTGAGGTTCANGGAAGGCTGGGCCAGATACATATATAATCCACCCTTCCCAAACCCCTGAATTTTCTCAAGAGCTGGTCTCTCCCCGCAAATTCGTCCTCAATCGCCAGCGCTGGTCGCTTCCGCAGTTTTTTTTCCCCCCTTTACACTTACAGACTTCAAACGCCCTTCGCATTCGCATTCACCGCTCTCTCTTGTCGTCATGAAGGTTACCGCCGCTAATGTTGCCTTGCTCGCATCCGTCCTCGTTCTCCCTGCCCTTGCTGTCCCCGTGCCTGTAGACTATGAAACGTCAGTCCTCCTCCCTTCCCTCGTCCTCGCTCTCCAGTCTAACCGAAACTAATACCACTCGGAATGCCATTTTATACAGGCGTGATCTTTCAACTGTCGTCGACGGCACCCTTGAAATGCGGGACGTCCTCCCCGCCTCCTTGTATAGCAGAGAGCTCGATGATGCTATGGTAGAGGACCTCATCGCTAGGATGCTCGAGGAGGAAGGGTTGGACGCGAGAGATCTTGCCGAGCTGCAAGAGAGGGAACCGATATTTTTCCTTGGCAAGCTTTTCAAGGTTGCGTAAGTATGATTCATCTCTACGTTTTCTTTCGGTGGATTGTTCGCTGACTTTGGAATGTTTAATCCTTTCCCCCTTCCCCTCGGTCTCACTCTCACTTTCTCATCATTGATGTGTCCTCGATTCTGTTGCGGCGATCACAGGAGGAGAGTCGGTGGAGCGATTCATAACGCCGTTCAGAACCGCAAGAACAGACGAGAGTTCCTTGATGACGCCGATATTGAAGAGATGATTGCAAGGGAGTTGGGAAGCTCCGAAGTCAACCTCCAGCAACGTGAACCGCTCTTCTTCCTTAGCAAACTTTTCAAGATCGGGTAAGTAGTTTGACATAGTACCGGATGATCTCCTCCCTCTAACAATTTATTTGTGCAGGAGGAGAGTTGGAGGAGCTATCCACAACGCCGTCCAAAACCGCAAGAACAAGCGTGATTTGGGTGACGTCGAAACTGATGATCTCTTCTCGAGAGACCTTGACTTCGAACTCTTGGAGCGCATGGCGCAAGAGGAAGAGGCTCAGATGACTCTGGCGCGACGTGGGGTGGAGTTGTTGGATGAATTGGATTAATTTAGTACTTTGCTGTCCTGTTTCATACGTGTATGACCCATGACCATAATTAATCCAGATGTCTTTGCGGAAATTCCTTGAGTTTGAGGAGAAGTGTGTGTGCGTTGCGTACGGTGGTTATCGGTGTTGAAATCAGCTCGATAACTGTTTTGCTTTCATTCCGGGTCTTCAGTTGCAATTCGGCTCGGTAACCTGCATTGATTAATTCTGCCGGAGACCCTAGACCTCTGCCACCTGGTCCTGCTGTGCAAACCACTTATCGTTGTATTCGAACACCCTCTACCACTGTTTGAAGCGCCTTAACCTGGCCCTGCAAGAGCTTGCGCATATTGAACGTGCGGTTTTGCTACGGAGAACACGTCACGGTAAACGCGATTAGCAAATCTGGGTGAGTCTGGGACCCCAAAAGGCCTAAGAATGCAGCTTTGGGTGGCGTGTGGTATGCAAATGAATAGCTGGCAATTGGTTTATGTGGACACGGCACGTCGGAGACGAGAACATATTACATGGTTAGGCGCCAGCCAACTTCCAACTCGTGGTGTGCATCTGTGATGGGGCTTCCCGCTTCATCTCCGCGTGAAAATAAGTCTCCGACAACATGGCGGCGTGCTCGTAGCTTGCAAGCAGCGACAGATGTACGTACTCTTAGACGTACCCTAGACGTGTATATGCAATTTATGGCTTGTATCGCTCGCTGAGCCTGCGGTGAGTCCTGCTCAAAATCCTTGTAATATTTGGTGACAACCCTCGCCAGCCTATGCCAAGCCGGCTTGGTGGCTTCTTGGCTCCGTCTGGGCCTCCTTGGCCCTGTATCTCCTGCCACATTTCATCTCGGCAAGCGTAACACGTTCGTCAGTACCCCATACGGTATCCGTCCATCGACCCCAAAATTTCTTCTAGCGAAAGATATAAGAGGGGAAGATGGCCCCAATCGAAGCCCCAGTCTCTCTCCAGAGCTCTCTCAGTAACGCAAACAGCAATCATGGGGTTCTTCAGCTCTAAGCCGTCCGGTTTGGACCTCGACCGAAGGACCGACACGACAATCTCTGTCTCCGTTCCTCCCAAAATCCAGGATTTCACTTCCATAACCACACTTTCACATACGCTCACTGTCAAGGAGATCGCTGAACAGTTAGGCACTTCGCAAGGCGATGGTTTGTCCAAGAACGAAGCTGTGCGACGACTGGAGACGTGTGGGGAAAACTTGCTCGAGGGTGGTGACAGTGTATCTGCCTGGAAGGTCTTTATCAAGCAGCTGGGTACGTCATTCCCAGTTTCAATGTTGCCCCAATCGATTTATTAACTGGCCTCCCAGCTAATGCCTTGACTGTCGTTCTTTTCGCCGCTATGGCTCTCAGTTTCGGTGTTGGGGACTATGTTGAAGGAGGTGTCATCGCTGCAGTTATCACCTTGAACACGATGTAGGTTGCCTCTATCTTATCTCAGTCTCTGCAGTTCTGACGTTCTTACAGTGTTGGCTTCTTCCAAGAATACCGTGCTGAGAAGACGATGGACTCTTTGCGGCAACTATCTTCTCCCACTGCGTTTGTCATCCGAAATGGCGAGAGCATCGCTATTCCTGCCAAAGATCTTGTCCCAGGCAAGTAGAGCCCTCCCCGCGGTATCGTGCTGGCGTACTGACGCTTCTTACAGGTGATCTCGTTTCCATCAAAGTCGGAGACGTCGTTCCTGCCGATGTGAGCCGTCCATTCCTGTCAGGTCCTTTCGTTCGTCACTGATCACCACCCATCTTCTCAGCTCCGTCTCGTCTCTGTCTCCAACCTCGAAATCTCCGAACAACTGCTCACGGGAGAGTCCGTTCCAGGTATGCCTGACCATACGCTCTGAAGGTCCGCATTTATCTAAATCGCCTATATACATGCAGTCGCCAAGAATGTCCAAACCTATGGCTCCAACGAGCTCGACATCCCTATCGGCGACCGTCTCAACCTTTGCTATGCTTCAACTATCGTTTCCAAGGGCCGTGGTATCGGTATCACTGTCGGTACTGGTATGAACACGCAGATTGGTATCATCGCTGCCGCGATTAGCGGGCAGAAGAAGAATAGCGCGGAGGATGGAGAGCAGCCTCCGTTCTTCCACCGGACTTTGGAGAAGATCAAGACAATCATGTGCGTCTCTCTTTTGTTTTTGCGATGACCGAAAATCTCAAATGTGTTGTAGGGGTCTTCGCTCGGGAACGCCGCTCCAGATCAAGCTCGCGAAACTGGCCTACCTCCTCTTCCTATTTGCCTGCGGACTTATCCTTATCGTTTTCGCCGTTGCCCGCTTCAAGATCACCAATGAAGTCGTTTTGTACGGTATCGCCACCGCCATTGCCATTATTCCCGAGTCCCTTGTGGCCGTTTTGACGCTCACCATGGCCGTTGGCACGATGAAGATGGCCAAGGAGCATGTTATCGTTCGCAAGCTCGATGCTCTGGAGAACTTGGGTGGTGTTACTGATATCTGCAGCGACAAGACGGGGACATTGACTCTTGGTAAGGTTTCCCTCCTTCGGCTACCTTTTGTCGTCCGTTTTGTCTGATCGAGCTTCCAGGTCAAATGTCTGTTCAAAAACTGTGGCTTGCTTCCGACAAGATCAACTCGGAGTTCACTGCCGAGCTCAACCCTAACGCTTTGGACCCCAACGGAAAGATTACTCGGGATAGCGACGCGACCCCCCTCGAAGTCAACTCTTTGCCGGAAGGTATCGCTCAGGCTGTTCGTGTCTCGGCTCTTTGCAACGTCGCTTCGTGAGTAGCCATTTTCCATGGGTCATTGAGATACTCGGCTGATACCTTTGCGTTTTATTTCTTAGCGTCCGCAAGAACTTGAAAGGCCAATGGAAGTCTACCGGCGACCCGACCGAAGTCGCTCTCCAAGTATTCTCGATGAAACTCGGCCTCGGCCGTGCAGTTCTCACTGATGACTCTGCTGTCCCTGAAGAGCAACGTGGACGTCCTGCTCTCGGCGAGGTCATCGAGGAGGTGCCTAGGAACGATGGTGTAACTGAAGAGAAGAGAGAGAAGGTTCGCTTCGAGGGTGTGGAGGAAGAGGAGGCCGAGGTTCCCAAGGAAAGGAGATTCGATTTGAAGCTCGAGTTCCCTTTTTCGAGCGAGTTGAAGAGGATGACGACGATTTATGTCGATAAGGAGATTGGACAGGCTGTTGTGCTGATTAAAGGAGCCGTACGTTGTTTTACTCCTCCTCCCATCACCATTCTAACAACTCCATCGTACTTGTAGCCTGAACGTATTCTCGACGCCTCGATCGAATACGTTCCTTCACCCGAGACCGAACCTAAGACCACTGCACCTTTGACGGAAGAGACGAAGACTTTCATCCTCAACAAGTACGAGCAGCTCGCATCACAAGGTTTGCGTGTTATTGGTCTTGCCCACAAGGTCATCCCCATCTCCCACGTTGAGGGTATCGCTCGAGACGCTGCGGAACAAGGGCTCACCTTCCTTGCGCTGGCTGGTATTTCCGATCCCCCTAGGCCGGAGACTTTGGGTGCTGTTAGGGCTTGCAAGAACGCTGGGATTGTTGTGCATATGTGGGATCTCCATCTTTTATGTGGTTGATAATCAGTATTGACTGTTGTCTCAATGCGCAGGCTGACTGGCGATCACATCTCTACTGCCCGAGCCATCGCGCAGGCCGTTGAGATTATTGGACCTGATGCCCCCAAGAGTGCTGTTATGACTGTGCGTGCCCTCATTTCGTCGTCTTTGGGACTCGGCTCACCGTTTTTCGTTCAGGCTACCGAGTTTGATAAGTTGACTGATAGGGAGATCGACGAACTCCCCGAGCTTCCTCTGGTCATCGCCCGTTGCGCTCCTGACACCAAAGGTAAGCGCTGCGTCTGTCGAAGCTGCTTCACATGCTCATCTGGATTTTTTACCTCAATCTAGTCCGAATGATTCATGCTGGTAAACGTCGCGGGAAGCATTTGTCGATGTCTGGTGATGGTGTCAACGACTCGCCTGCGCTCAAACTTGCTCCCGTCGGTATTGCTATGGGTATGGCTGGCTCGGACGTCGCAAAGGATGCCGCGGATTTGGTTCTCACCGATGAGTGCGTCTCATGATCATCTATCAATCCGACTCACAAATTCATGTCTAATGTCCCTTCCTCTACTTTTCCCTGTTCAGCAACTTTGATTCTATCCGTGTCGCTGTCAGCGAGGGTCGTCGTCTCTTTGTCAACATCCAACGATTCATTATTCACTTGCTCGCTGTTAACGTTGCGGAAGTTGTGGTCCTTATCCTGGGACTCTGCTTCCAGGATGTGGAGCGTAGGAGTGTGTTTCCGCTCAGTCCTATTGCTGTGCTTTGGATCAATATGGTACGTCTGTTCGTTCTCCTTATCTGTTTCCTGAAAACTCCATGCTAATACACTGATGTCTGTTTGGACATACTCTAGTTGACTAGTGCGCCTCCTGCCTTCGGTTTGGGATTGGAGAAAGCTGCAGCGGATTCGATGCTTAGGCCTCCTCATGATGTCAAAGATGGCGTTTTCTCGTGGCCGGTCGTTATCGATTGCTTCGCGTATGGAATTGTTATGGGTGCTTTGTCACTCGCTGTTGTGCGTCTTTCTTCACGCTATTCTCCCCCCGTTCTAAGCCTTGCTGACATTCTTCTCTTTCCAGTTCGTCATTGTGGTCTACGGCCGATACGATGGGCAGCTCGGACTTAATTGCAACCACTCGACGAGTGAAATTTGCAATGTTGTCTTCCGTGGACGCTCTGCTACTTTTGCGACGATCATCTTCTGTATCTTGCTGTTCGCTTTCGAGTTGAAGCACTGTGCGTGGTGACAGCATTAACTCTCTTTGAGGCTTCACTGACGGGTTTCTGCTCAGTTGACCGCTCGCTCTTTAGCCTGACCGCTGGACGGCCTTTCTGGATTGATCTCATCGAAAACAAGATCTTGTTCTTTGCTGTCGTGGGAGGGATGATTAGTGTTGTGTTGCGTGAGTTTTGTCCATTCATCGATTTACCCTTGTCTCTTGAGCTGATGGAACATTCGTTGTTTCCTTAGCCATCTACATTCCCGGCTTCAACCGTAAGGTCTTTTACCAGGGACCTATCGGGTGGGAATGGGGGCTTGTCATCGGGTTCTCCATCGTCTTCATTGTTTGGTGTGAGGTTTGGAAGATTTTAAGGAGGCCGTTGTATAAGAGGTGGGAGGTGAAGTTGGTGAATGACACCAAGACGGACTTTGGGCTATCGATTTCGGAAGGATTGACCAATCTTTCGTCCGCCTCATCGACTGTGTCCCAACTCGATGGAAAGAAGGACAAGAAGAAGAGCGAGAAGGAGAGCGAGAAGGAGAAAGTGGAGGCGCGGGTGTCGACCCAAAAGAAGGGTGAGGTCAAGCACACCGAAACTGAATAGGATTTGCTGGTGGCATTTATGCAAATCTCGGTTCGGATGGTAGTTGGTTTTGGTATTTGCGCTACATCGGATTTTATCACGGATTTAGGTTGGACTCGGATGGGACGGCGACATTCTGCCTTTCGATGCGACTGTCTTCTGACGAGTTCGATACGACGACGACGACGACGACGAGTTACTTCATGTTTTGACGAGTTTTACTGCCTCAATTTTCCAGTTTTTTCTTCTTCTGTTGCCAATTCTTCAATTTCACCCTTAGCCTTGGACCTTCCTTCGATACTCGTTTTATGTCTCGAATGTCTCGATAATAAAATGGTACTGCTAGTCCTGCAAACGCTAGTGATGAGCGACCATGTGTCCGATATCAGTAGCCACCTACCCCTCCCGTCTGCATGTCTCTTATTTGGGAAAGGGGACCAAGCCGGCAGGAGCGCGGGAAACTCTGCAAGTCCCGACGTCCATCCGAGCTCATTCCCTTACACCAAATTTTTTTTTCCATCACAATATCAACTCACTATCACTACTCAAAATGCTTCTCACTATTTTATCCAAGGCTCAGCAAGCCCGACATTGATCTGTCGCTGCGATCAAGTGAGCTGACTCTGGTCTGATAAAGAGAACGATTTCGAGTCCATGGCGTCGTTCCACTGTTTTCTGGTTGCGAAGTACGTAACTCGCATACATTCGGCAGATTTCTGTATTGAATGGTCTACAGCTACTCGACAGCCCGCTGACCTAAAAGTCTGAAGGATATATCCCGCATGTCAAGGACGTGGTCTTCGTCAGGCCCCGGTTGTACAGTTTTGCTTAATGTTCCGTTTGCTTGGGAACTGGGGCCCATCTGTGGAAGGAGACCTTATCTTTCCTTCCATCCATCAAAAGTCGAAATTTGAGTGTCGTTAATACCTGACACATATCCACAGATCGGGTGCGGCCTTGTTATCCTGACGGGACTGAGGCAGCGTCGTCTTGAGTGCTGGCCTTTCACTCGTCGAAGTTTAATGTTTCGTGAGGCTCCCAGTTATCAACATCAGCAAACCTACCAAAAGCTTTCGCTCTTTCGGCAACTTTTGGGCTTTTTTGGTCCATTCCCCCGCCAAATTTGGCTGAGCTTTTTGCCAAAAATAGAGTCAGCTTTTCGGCTCCTGGCTTTTCAACTTTTTCCCGCTTAAAGGCGTGTAGGGGCGTGTGAAAAAGGCCAAAAGTAAAACTTAGGTTTACTGATGAATGAAGTCCCGTTTGCTTGCTGGCGAGGTGGAAAATGATAAGTACGTGTTTTCCTGTAGCGAATGCACAATGCGGAGATCTCAGATCCAACTGCCCCCCTCAGGAACCGATGTCACGAACGCCTGGAATCCGCGCGTAAACAAATTTGGGAAATTGAAATAGACGCCCGGACAACTGTCCAACATCGTGCCTTATTTCTGTCAAGAGATTCACTTGAGAATGCATCCCTACCCCTCCTTCCCGCGTTGGGCTTCCCCTCTTTGTCATCCTTCCAATGCCTCCACCAGGCCCTCCACCCAAAGCTGCAACTCAGCCAGATTCTCAACCAGCCGCTGGAGCTGAGTGGTACGTCTTTAGTTCAGATCTAATGACCACCTTCCTGACCTGTCGTTTGAGCACTGTTTACCTTACTAGTGCGTCGCTCTGGGTTATTCAAATCGCGGTACTTTCTAGCGCCGCTAACATGATACACTGCAGCGGCTGTGATTAGATCCGAGCCTCAATCTGGTGGGATCTTCGAAGACTGGCCAAACCTTCGCCTCCTGTTTGGAGGAGTGCGAGGGATGTCTTTGCAAAAAATTGCCCCGGGGCTATGGCAGGGTAAAGGGAATGTTGAATTGTGAGTCCCTCTTTCTCCCGTGGTACACGCTGTTATCTGATCGAGAACAACAACAGCAGCTTTACGTCCGGCCACCTCTCGCTCGTTCGGGACGATGATTCTAATAATGTTGAAGAGATTGGACATGTTTATATAGGAGAGGAAGTTCAAGTCCAATATGTCGGCCCAGAGAAGCACCAATATTGTTCGTACACATGGTGTTTTCCTTTTACCGTGTTATTGATCGTTTTTGGACGTCTAGGCTTCAATGCAGAGGTCGTTCGAGTCCATCCCGGCCCAACGCTCAACATTTCTTGCGACGTCTCTTTGATTCTCTCCCCTGAGGCCTGAAGTCCAACATCCAATCGAAAACCACCCTCAGACAGCGACGATGGAGAAACCAATGCACTCGTTCTTCACCTTGTTGGGCAACCTCTCGGCCGCTCGCTTCCAAGACACAGGGAATCTCGAAGACGCTGATGCATCGATATTTGCCTATTCTCATGCCGTAGAGCTCACTCCGTTCGAGGATCCGGAACTACATTTGCGGTTCCGGGACATGGGTAACGCCTTTTTCCGGCGCTTCGAACGGAGCTGTAAGCTTGACGACATCGAGAGAGCCATCGCCGAGTATCAAGCAGCCATCGAAGTAACGCCCACAAGCAACCCAACCGCAGGTCGCTCGAATCTCGCGGTCACGTATCACCACTTGGGAGTCGCTTTGATGTCCCTCTGTCGCTTCACAGCTCAACCCGACGACGCTGAGCAATCTGTTGCAGCCCTCCAACAGGCCGTAAAATTCAGTGTTTCTGTGAACCACCAGTTATTGCCTCACCACTACTCCGGACTAGGGAACGCATTTTTCGTGCGCTATGAGCTCACTGGAGATGTGGAAGACTTGAAGAAGGCCGTGCAGTCTTTGGAGAGTGGCGTCAAGGCTACTCCCCTTGACGATGAATCCACACTTGCATCCCTCTACAACAACCTAGGGAACCCTCTTTCAAGCTTTTTCGAGGAGACCAACGACATCGAATTCCTCAACAGGTCTATAGAAGCATACGAGAAGTCCGTCAACTTGTCCCCTCCGGATCGCAGCCTGCTGGCATCGGGCTACGCCAATCTCGGACGTGGCTATGCCACTCGGTTCGAGTGTACCAGCCAGCCTCAGGATATCGAAACCGCCATCTCGGCGGGACGTCAAGCAGTAGCTCTGACTCCAGCTGGACACCCCGATCTTCCAGGTTGGATCAACCTTCTGGCCAAGGCGTTGAACAATCGATTCCAACTCACTCAACATATGAAGGATATCAATGACGCTACTTCTTTCCACCAGAGAGCTGTCCAGCTCACGCCCAAGAATCATTCTTACTTTTCTTTTCGGAACCAAGATCTTGGGGCCAGCCTCCTTGGACGATTCAAACGGACGGGCGATCTCAGAGACCTTGAGAACGCAATCATCTCTTTTCAGAAAGCCGTCGACACCTGCCCGTCCGGCCACGTGTACCTTCCCAACCTCTACATGAACCTCGGGAACGCATTGGCATATCGCTTCGGAAGAACAGGCGAGATCCAGTTTGCAAATCGAGCTATTGCCAGTAATCAAAAGGCCGTCAATTTGCTTCCGCCCAGTCACCAACGCCTTCCTATAGCCTACAACAGCCTCGGGCTGTCCTTGATGGTACGGTATCAGGCCATAATGCAGCGCGACGATCTGGACCAAGCTATCTCAGCGTTCCAGCAGGCAATCAGGATATCCCCAGCTGGCGACAGCAGCCTCCCGAACTGTTACGGCAACTTGTCCAATGCATTAGCCAGTCGGTCTCGTATTGGAGGGGGTACGAAGGATCTTGAAGACGCCCTTTCCGTTCATTGGGAAGCGGTTGGTCTCGCTCGAACCCAAGGACTGGGAGTTATTTTCCACTTCCTAGCCTTCCAAGGAAACTTATTGATGGAGCGTTTCAAGCTAACTCAAGACGAAGAAGATCTTACTGTGGCGTTGGGCTTGTACAAACAGGCTTTAGATCTCATTCCACATGGCCATGCAGCAATCCCTGGTCTACGCACGGACCTCGCCAACGCACTAGTACACCAATCCCAACTTACCCAACATCAAGGTCAGCTCAACGACGCTATGAAACATTACCGACTGGCTGCCCAATCGACTGGAGGGAGCGCTCTTATACGTTTCAAAGCTGCACGACTATGGGCCCGCCAAGCTGCGACCTGCGACTCGGCAGACGCCATGCTTGCATACCGCACCAGTATTGAATTGCTCCCACTGGCGGCGGG
>SDEE01000766.1:0-22854 GCA_004126415.1 Candolleomyces aberdarensis
ATCTCGTGGCCCATGAAACGGCGGTCCTCATTCGCCTACGACGACTATAGGGCCGCCTCCACTGACACGAAAACGAGTTTCGCTCGCCCCGCTGCCTGTTCGTCCGCTTCAGCACTCCCAAAGCACTTTTCGTAGTGGAGACGCGCTATCGAGTCCGTCTTCCGCTAGCCCGATGCACACAGCATTTGGATTTCCTCAAACGAATGGCGGAACACCCCACCATTATACACCCCTTTCCGTTCCACTTTCCCAGCGACGAATGGACATTGSCATAATCACCAYCATCATGGCCAGGCGAGAGGGGGAGCAAGGACGATGTCATCCCACTATCCCCTCTTCCCTCGCTCGCAAACTTCGATGAAGGCTCACCGTATCCCACCTCGCCTTGCCTTCTTCAACAACCTTGCTCAGCATGCACTCCCGTCCTAGGCTGGAGCCTTCCTCTCCCTCACTCCCACCCACACTCCCCCCGCTGCGGCACAACATAAGCGGCGACACCTCCGAAATCCCTCTCGCAACCTCTCAGCATTCTCCCCGCGTTCGTTCTCGGCTGGGTCAAGCGTGCATCTTCTCGGTAACCCTCCGCCTTCAACCCCGCTCGGACAAGGGCTCAAGTCTAGTGGACGTCTGCCTCCTTTGTCGTCCTCGGAAGATACCTCAGGCTCTGGTCCAACGACAAATGCATCAGCAATTGGAGGACGGGTTCTGGTGTTTTCGAGACCGGCGAGCATGGCACCATCACAAACACTCTTTATCACGCAACTTCTGTTTCTTTGGGGACTGGGAGTATGTCGGCACCTCATAGCGGGAAGGAAGGAACCCCCGATAGTGATAGTGGGCCACTGCATGCTCAATCGACGTCTATTCCCGTTTCGCTGCCGGCTCCCATCTCCGCCTTTCCTGAAACCGCCAAACCCACTTTTGTCAGTTCCGGGTTCCCTGTGCCTCGCAACCATAGCCATGCTCACGGCCAAAACGCGTCTGCCGTAGGAGTACCGGAGAAGCAAACGGAATACAGCAACGGCATCCCAGTCAAAACGGCGTGTATAGGCGTAGCACAGTTCCTCCTCGGAGCGTGATTAATGGATGTTTGGACAGCAGATCGGGTCGCTTTCGTGTACGGGTCTGGGATATCGCGTCTTGTTTGACGCATTTGGGAATGCGGTGGGAAGGGTGGTGCCTGCTTGGCTCGCCGGGGTTCCTACATTCTCTTCCACTGCTTCCCTGTCAGCCAAAAAGGAATTGGGGAGGAAGAAGTTTAGGACGCCATATGGGAACGGAAGGATGGAGACGGTTCTGTTGTTCGTGCAGGCGGTGTATTTGATGTTCTCGAGTGTTTATGTGTGTAAAGAGTCGGTGGAGCATCTTTGGTTGAGTGCGGGTGGGCAGGAGGGGCATCATCATGCGGGAGATGTATATCCTAGGGATGGGTATGTTACTTCATACCTCAATCCTGTCAACGCTGACATCATTTTTTTCGCCTGCAGCATCGGTTTTCTGATCATTGTAAATTTCCTGACCTTCGTTTAACTCCTTTTTACAGGCGCCGTTCGTCCAGCTCAAAGTTCCCTTCCAGCGACTCTCAGAGGCAGACGACTCATCATGGAAGCCAACTCGCTCAATTGCACGGACAGTCAAGCAAGGTTCGTGTCAACTCAAGTTTCAACCGAGCCGGCCGTATCAATTGCATAGCCTGGTAAGCACGCTCTTTCACCTGCCCGCAATCTTGTCTTTGACAGTAGCCAGAAGCCATCCGCTGTCAATAGTCAATGTCACCAGCCCGACAAATCCACCGGCGCAACTCTGACTAGTCGCAATAGCCCCTTCGGCCGACTCCATCCCCGCGTTCTCGGATATCGTGACCAACGGAAACGGTGGCCCTCACTCCCCGACAGCGACTACAGGAGCGCCTCCACTGCCACGAAAATGAGTTGTGCTTGGCCCGCCACCCATCCGTCCGCTTGGGAACTCCCGAAACACTCGGAACACTCGGAGGTGTCCTGCTGAGTCTGTCCTTTGCCAGCTCGATGCGCACCACTCTTGGTTTCCCCAGACGAACGGAAATGGCGGAAGATCTCCACCATTAAACTCGCCCTTCTGTTCCACCTTCCCAGCAACGAACGGGCATGGTCATGCTCACCAATTGCAACATACGGCCAGGCGAAGACGAGGACGATGCCATCACATTATCCTTCCCTCCCCTCCTCTCTTGCACCTAAATTTTGGCAAAGGCTCGCTGTACCCCACATCTGCCTCGTTCTCCTCAACAACCTTGCCCAGTATGAACTCCTGTACCCCAAGCTGGAGTCTCCCTCTCCCGCACTCCCACCCCCACTTATCAACGGTTCAGCTGCCTCTGCCGCGGCACAACACAAAACGATGACAATCCCGAATGTACTCTCACAACCTCACGGCATTCTTCCCGCGTTTATTCTCGTCCACAGCCATGTCAGAGGACCCTGATCATGGCGCCGGGCGAGAGATTGAAGTCCTCGAAGCTCGGTCATAGTGCATATCCTCAGCACGCGTCCGCCTTTAAACCCGCTCGGACAGGGTCTCAAGATTGGCGGACGGCCACCTCCTTTGTTGTCCTCGGAAGATCGCTCTGGCTCTAGTCCAACCACGAATGGATCAGCGATTGGAACGGGCACCGGTGTTTTCAAGACCGGCGAGGAGAGCACCATCACAAACATTCTTTATCGCACAGCCTTTTTTCTCTGGAAGCAGGGGGTACGTCTGTGCCTCATAGCGCAAGGAAAGAACTCTTGGAAGAAGATAGTGCTAACATGTCGCTCTATACTCTACCAACACCGATAGTACCCGTCTCTCTATGGCATCCAATTTCCGGTTTCCCTGTTCCTACCCATGGAGGTGCACATCGCCATGCTCACGGTTGAGACGGCTCTGCTGTGGGAGCACCGGGGAAGCAAATTGGAATACAGCAACGGCGTAGCTCTCAGAACAACATGTATCCGTGTAGCACAGATCCTATTCGGAGCGTGGGTGTGGGCATGCGGGCAGCAGATTGGGTCGCTTCGTCATACGAGGCTGTGATATTGAGTTATGTTTAGAGTGCCCGGTGTGGACTTTCAAATCCATGTAACTACGATTCGAGCGGAAATCCTCTTAGCTTTATGCGTTTCAAAACCTAAAAACCATTTCAGCGTTCGGTGAAACAGAGATAAGACGTAGTGGCAAAAACCCTGTCTTGCAATTGCACGTGTACTGCAAGCTGATGCGATGGACGTCCAAAGGCAACGCTGCAAGTATATCCACCGGTCGAAAAACGTCCGCTGTTAAGCACAGGACTGACGGTCAGGCAATGCAAAATTATTCCTTGTGCCTCACCTATCAAGGTTGCGGGATAAGAGCCTAGTGGAAATGACACACTCGCAGGATCCCCCAGAAGTAGCCTACTATTTTCAAGCGATTAGCAAGAGCTAAGATATCGCCAGGACCGTTTCTCGGTTGGGTATCCATTTCCGACCTCACTCGAGTACGTCGTATTTCGCCACAAGCCACTGGTTTGGTGCTACTTGTTGACGTTGCAGGAGCTGCAGAATGGTGAAACAATGCTCCGAACCTCGAGTAATATGACGTTTCGAGCAATTGAAGAGGAAATGGGAGGAAGAAAGAATGAGGGGACCTATGGTATCGATCATATCCGGGACGTATCTCAGTGCACCATGAGGTGGCATAAAAGCCCTCTCCTTACTTGCGTTCATTTGTATGATGTCACTTTACCACTTATACGAGTCGGATCCAAAGTCTGCTGTCCTGTGCCCGCAGTGATATAGACAATCTGTTGCCAAATGGAAGCTTTATTTTATTACGTATAATCTATCTGTATGAAATAGTTGAAGATATCGTGTTGTCTCCTAGATCTGGCTAAGACAAGATATCAGGATAATTTACTCTACTGTAGCAGACAGGTTCCGGTGAGTTCACTATGCACAATTGGGCTCTAAAATATATAGCTATATTATAGCATCGAAGCCAATGCGGGTCAAGCTTCACAACTCAGTGTGTCTGCTTTCGATCGAAGCACGTCCACGAGGGAAGAGTACTTGGGAGATGGATGACAAAGGAGCCACGTCCGGGTTGGTACTTCCCAATCAGATTTCTTGCAGTGACGCAAAATGGATTTCCGCCAAAGCCTGCATGTCGAGCTGCACCGGTACCAAGCGCACTGGGAAAGGAGGTCAGCATACCATCTGAACAGAGGAACGCAGCTCACACTGTACCTCCGAATGGACATAATGAAACAAAAGCCTGATACTTTTCTCTGAATGCGAAACACACCCCGACGCCCACCAGCCAACGGAAGATGCGGGAAAATTGAGTCGGGAGGTGAACAGCGAGATATGAGGCATGTGCAGATTGAAAAAGAAGTGAAGGAATCTCTGCTGGTCTGACGGACGGCATGCCGGTAAGCCTTGGTCTGTGAGACACAGCGTCAGCCACCGCAAGCCGATTGTGTAAACATGACGAAGGTGTGTACTTACGTGTACAGATATCGAAAAACCTGCGCCAGAGGAACTCTACATGCTGCATACAACCAACATAAACCGACCCGCAGCGGTCCTCGCTACCCAGAAAGTCGTGCAAGGATTTATGGTAAAATCGATACGGTGTTTCCAAGTCGTCGGAAGGAGGTACGTCGATCAAGGAGTGTAGGTCTCCAAGCACATATTCTGCGTCGCCGTCATCCGATTGAAGTAGTAAGTTGACGAGAAAAGCAGGGGGGGCGTGGTCCACAAAGGTAAAGAGGCCGTAGGGAAAGCCGAGGAATTCCCCCTTGATAATCCAAAGCCATATCACAGCGAGTGTAGGATTCGGCGTCGACTGCAAGATATGGGTGTAAAAGGCGTCAAGGTGGCAGAACGGGTTCGTTCTTGAGCTCGGTTTGACTTTCAAAACTGAGTCGAGGAGGGTGTGAGGGCTCCCGTGACAAGAGGTGGTGAGATATCGAATGACGGTCGCCGCATAAACGAACTGACCAGAGGCCTGGTCGAGTAAAGTCACAAGGATTTCCGGGGAAGGCCATGACGGGCTGAGGTTATAGCGACGTCGAATTTCACTGAACTTGGCTTGTAGAAACAAAGCGATGTCGGCGTTGGGGTTGTATCTCTCGTCCAAAATGAGAGCGGGAGCGAACAATGACTCCTGGCTTTCGTCGTTGAAGAACTCACGAAAGACACGTTCTGGGCGGCTGGCGATGACAATTCGGAACGGAAATGCGGGGTCGAGGGCGGCTTCTCGCAGGACTTGTAGAATCTCCAATTGGTCTTCGTCCTTTGTTCGTTCGATTGCCTCTCCAGAACGCGGAGAGACATGAGCGTCGAAGTATCGCTCCGCCTCGCACTCATCAAGTCCGTCGACCAATACGATGCCTGACATGTTTGATACGACCGAGACCTGCCGCAGAGGAGCCAGGATGAGTGCCTCCATCTGGACACGAAGGTTTTTCTTGAACAAAAGCGGTTTGTCTCGTATGGCCTGCGCCACGGGATCCTTGAGTGCTGGCAGGTGCTCTGCGAGTTGATACGCCAGGGTGGGGATGAAAGCCGACTTCCTTCGACGGTCCGGAGATGCTGAAGCCGAAAAAAAGAATGTCACGACGAGGACGCCGTCCTGCTTGCACGTGTCTGCCACCGACCCCATAATGGCGGTTTTTCCAGTGCCTGCAGGACCTGTAACCCATTTTATCTTGACCATCTTCTGCCCTGGATCTGGGTCACCATGGACGATCCAACTGTAAATCTCGCCTTGGACGGCGACTCGAGTTTCTGGCTGGCATTTTGGTGCGTCGCAGCGTTCGTCCGAGTCGTGCAAGGCGCCTGCTGCGATTCGAGACGCTAGATCTGGAACAGGAGGCGAGAAATTGAGCAGGAGTTTGGCGTATTAGAGAACTCTGAGCGCTCACCATTGAGAGGATCACCAATGGGACGTGATACATTGACCACTTTGAACTCATTTATGGAGAAATCGCGAGCATTGGGGAAAAAGCTGGCCATTGTCGATGACAGGGAAGGGAACGTTGAGGGAACGTGGTCTGGGGCAGGCTGCCGGCTTTTATCACAAGAGTAAGCATCCAAAAAGGCTGTGCCACTATAGTAAGAGTTGGGTGCACGGCGTGCTCTCTGACTTTGAAAGTCGTGGATCTATGGCTCAAGCTTACCATTCTGGTTCTACATGTCCTGCGGCCCACGTAACGTTTGAGGTTCGAGGCGAGGTCGAGAAAGCCGGTAGAAAAGACAGATCACCCTAAGCTATGGTCCCGATTGGCCAACCGGCAATCAATTCTAGGAATCAAATCGCAGCGTTCGTCCTTTTCTAGCGACTCAAAGGCTTTTTGTCGAATCAACATAGAAGCTCATTGTTCAACCACATGGACAGTCAAGCTCAACTCTTTTCGACGCTAGCAGAAGGCTTGTGTCAACTCAACCAAGCCAAGAGCTTGAGCTGTCGATTGCATAGCCTGGTGAGCGCGTTCTCTCATCCGCTGCGCTCTCTAATTTGACAGTGACCGGAAGCTCTCTTCCGTCAATGCTATCAGCGTAGAAATTCCATCGGTGCAAGCCCATCTAGTTGCGATACCCCCTCCCGTTGACCCAATCTCTTCAATCTCGCATATCGTCGTTGATGGAAACAGTGGTCCTCACTCCCCGACAACGACGATAGCAGCGCTTGCCCCGCTGCCCATCTGTCTGCTTGGGCACGTCCGAGCACCTAGAGCAGTGGGGACGCACTGCTGAGTCCGTCTTCCACTAGCCCGATGCTCACGACGTTCGGGTTTCCTCAGACAATTCTCGCAACTTCTCAGTGCTCTTCACGCATCCAGGCTTGCTCCCGTCCACAGCCATATTCAAAGACTCTGATCGTGAAGCCGGGCAGGAGATCGAGACCCTGAATCGAGCATCCCAAAAGCGGGGTCAAGTGTGCATATCCAAGGTCCTCGTCCACTCCTCACCCCACTCGGACAGGGGTTCAAGTTCGGTGGATGGCCACCTCCTTCGTCGTCAGAGGACGGTTTTGAGTCTTGTTTAACAACAAACGGGTCAGTACCAGCGGGTCCGGGGTTTTTGAAACCGGCAAGCAGAGGATATCACCACAAGCACTTTTTATCTTCATCACATAACTTCTTTTTCTTTTTAGAGCCCAGGAGCATGGCTCTGCCTCATAGTGCCGGAAAAGACACTTCGGACAGGGAAGATGATGATAATCCGTCGCTGCACATGCAACCTACGCCTATACCCATCTCACCTTGGGCTCCGATCTTCGCCATTCCTGAAACCGCCAAACCGACTTCCATCGCTTCCGGATTCCCCGTTCCTCACAATTATAGGCATGGACATACCCATGCTCATGATTGAAGTGGTTCTGCAGGAGCACCAGGGAATCAAGCGGAATACAGTGACGGTATACCACTCAAAACAGCCTGTATAGGTGTAGCGCAGTTCGTTTTAGGAGCATGGTTTTGGGTGTGCGAGCAGCAGATTAAGTCGCTTAGTGTTAAAGGTCTAGGATATTGGGTCGCGTTCGATGCGTTTGTAGCAGTGCCCGGTGCAGACTTTGAATCGATGTACTCATGATTTGCGCTGAAGTCTTCATAGTTTTATATGTTCCAAGACCCGCAAAACATTTCAGGATTTCAGTGAAACGGAGACAAGGTGTACTGGAAGAATACACCCGTTTCCCATTTACCTGCTTCCTACTTCACACCGATGACTATTTAAGCATGCCAGGGACCTGATTTACTCCGGATGAGTCTTGGTTAGTGCTTGTCCCGAGTAGATCGCTTGTATTCAGCTCAAAAGTAATATGGTTTGGCTCGATATTGCCATTCTCACTCTCTCGTTCTCATTCAACTGGATCTGCCCCCATCACCAGCTCTCATTTGCTTCTCGCTCCTGAGCGAGAAAACCAACCCTCGTCTGTTGCGAACGTGTGTCGCTCCCTCTCCACTGGCTCCAGTGCACTCCCATCTATAATCAAGATTCCACTCTGGTGCGCTCGGTCGCCAGACGATGACAAATATCTTACTACGGGTTCAGTTAATGTACTTGCAATTTTTACCAGTCACTCACACATATTTCGCTCACGGGTTGCACAGTTCACCATTCTGGATACACGACAAACGACGATGTCCGTTTCGGAAACCACATGTATCTTGCCGACTATGATTCAGACCAACGCCTGTGCTTTACCAGTTCGCATGTAGATTCCATCTGCCAGTAAGCCTGGTGGGTGGCCGATTGGTGATATCGAGAGTTCTGTATTTGCGGTGCATTGATTATGGCTCTGCTTTCTTCTACATCTTAAATTTGCCTTCTTTCCCCGCCGGTTGCCGTCTCAGTACACGACACCTTCCACTTCGTGCTGTTCGCCTACCTCACCTTCGACGACATCAGTTTGGACGTATGGAGGTTCAAGTTTGATCATCCTTGAGCTTGCTTTCCGCCGAGTTTGATGAAATCGAAAGGATGGAGTGCCCACTAGTTACCTTGGATAGTCCAAACAGTGTCAACATTCAGCTTTCCCTTCTCCCCGATATCTTAACGTGCAAACAATGCCAAGAAATCTTTTGGATAGAGCAGTACAGAGGTTTTTGAAGACAGCCGGAACGCCATGGGCGACGCTCGACCTGTTGCAAAACATCTCCCTTAAACCCTCGCTCTTCAAGGGATCTTCGATCCAGGAACGTGAGAGGCAAATCACTTCAGGCGTGGTCAAGTCCCTTCCCTTTGGTAGCATACAATTTGCTTTGGTCTTGGTGTTGTCAGGAAGTAGAAGTTGGGTATCACGTCCCGGACGCCTCGGTTATCGCTTGCGGCAGAGACGGAGCATCTCGTGGAGTTGTGAGAGGCTTGTCAAGACGGTATCTTGGGCGGAGGTGTATTTGAGTGTGGCAATTACTAGGCCGATGTGGGTTGGCATGAAGTCCCGGGTACTCCTCTGATGTGATAGGAGAAACGAAAGCCGGTCGAGTCGTTCACGTTTCTGCCCAACAATTGCCTTTCGGGCCTCAATGAAGAAAGGAGTAAATGCACTCTCAAGAACTCCTACAAATACCCACCGCTATTCTCAAAGGGATTGGCAGGAACAAAGACGTTTCCAGGATCGTTCCGCAACTGAGTCTCTTCCTCTTCCGATTTCACTGGAGCACGGCGGATTACGCTAAAAGTCGATTTATGCATTGCCCAATCACTCGTTTGGTGCTCCCTCTTGCAGTACTGCGTGACTTTGCAGTAGCCGCAGTAGGGCGAAAAAACTTTCTGAAGCTTGGGTAGCATGGCATATAAGTAAAGAGTAGATCGTAAGAAAGAAAAAGAGGAAGCGTTCAGGATTAGGGGGTCGAACCTGTGGCTCGACTGACAAACCCTGGTGTGACAGTTTCATCTTGTTTCACTTGTCCATCCCATCAAGCTTATTTTCTGGCAATTGAAAAGAGAGATTTTGGTCGCAAATTGCTGTATTTGAGTCGCTGAAATGGAAGGATAGCTGTATTACAAAGGAGGTGAGAAAAAAAAATAAAGTTATAACTTGAAGAGGGCTAGGACGACTCAAGGTCCGCGACTACATGTTTGGGTCGGAACCGGAAGAGACAGGCCTTTTTAAATCGATCACGAAGGAGCCACATCCGAGTTGGTACTTCCCAACTAGCTTTCTTGCAGTGACGCAAAATGGAATTCCGCCAAAGCTTGCACATTGGGTTGCACTGATACCAATGGCACTGGGAAAGGAGGTCAGCATGCTATTTAAACACAGGAATGAGGGTCACGTTGTACCTCCAAATGGACATTGTAGAACATCACGCTAATACCATCTTCTGAATGCAAAACACACCCCGACGCCCACCAGTCAACGGAGGATGGGGCGAAATTGAATTGGGAGGTAAACCGCGAGATACCAGGCATGTCCAGGTTGAAAAAGAAATGAAGAAATTTCTGCTGGTCTGACGGACGGCATGCCGGCAAACCTTTATCTGTGAAACACAGGGTCAGTAGCTGCAAGCCAATCGTATTAGCATGACGAACATGTGTACTCACGCGTACAAATATCAAAAACCCTGCCCCAGAGGAACCCTGCGCACTGCATATTCCCAACATAAATTGGCCCGCAGCGGTCCTCGCTGCCCAGAAAGTCGTACAAGGATTTATGGTAAGGTCGATATGGTGTTTCCAAGTCGTCGGCAGGAGGTACGTCGATCAAGGAGTGTAGGTCTCCAAGCACATACTCTGCGTTGCCGTTGCCTGTTTGAAGTAATAGATCGACAAGGAATGCAGCANGGGGGGGAGCGCATATTGTTGAAGATTAAAGGCCAACCAGGAATCTCTCCGTTCATTATCCAAAGCCACTTCACAGCTAGTATGCGATTTGGGGTCGACTGCAAGATATGGGTGTAAAAAGCATCAAGGTGAGAGAAGGGGTTCGTCGCCGCGCTTGTTGGCATCACTTTCAAAACCTGGTCAAGGAGTGTCTGGGGACTCCCATGACGAGAGGTGGTGATATATCGAATGACGGTAGCTGCATAAATGAATTGGCCAGAGGCCTGATCGAGCAGAGTGGCGAGGATTTCTGGGGAAGGCCATGACGGGCTGAGGTTATAGCGACGCTGAATTTCACTGAACTTGGCTTGGAGAAACAAAACGATGTCAGCGTTGGGGTTGTACTTCTCGTCCAGAACGAGAGAGGGTGCAAACGATGACTTGTGATTTTCGTTGTTGAAGAACTCCCGGAAAACACGTTCTGGGCGGCTGGCGATGACAATTGGGAAGGGAAATGCGGGGTCGAGGGCGGCTGCTCGCAGGACTTGTAAAATCTCCAACTGGTCCTCGGCCTTCTCTCGCTCTATTGACTTGCCAGTGCGTGAAGCGACATGAGAGTCAAAGAACTGCTCTGCCTCGCACTCGTCAAGCCCATCGACTAACACGACACCTGGCATGTTCGATTTGACCGTGACCTGTCGCAGCGGTGTCAAGATGAGTGCCTTCATCTGGACATGAAGGTTTTTCGTGAACAAAAGCGGATCATTCTGGATGGCTTGTGACATTGGATCCTTGACTGCTGGTAGGTGCTGCGCAAGTTGATACGCTAGGGTAGGGATGAAAGCTGTCTTCTTTCGACGGTCCGGGGATGCATAAGAAGCGAAAAAGAAGGTCACAACGAGGACGCCATCCTGCTTGCACGTGTCTGCCACCGACCCCATGATGGCGGATTTCCCGGTGCCTGCGGGACCTGTGACCCATTGTATCTTCACCCTCTTCTGCGCTGGGTCTGAGTCGCCATGGACGATCCAGCTGTAAATCTCACCTTGGACTGCGACCCGAGTTTCTGGATGGCACTTTGGTGCGTCACAGCGTTCGGCCGAGTCGTGCAAGGCCCCTGGCGCAATGTGGGACGCGAGGTCTGGGACAGGAGGTGGTAAATTGAGTAGGAGCTCGGTAGATGAGCTCAGAGCTCTCACCGTTGAGAGGATCACCAGAGGGAGGTCCTGCATTAATCACGTTGAGGTCTTTGAAAGAGAAATCATGAGCTCTGCTGAGAAAGCTGGTCATTGTCGATGACAGGGAACGGAACGTTGAGGGAACGTGGTCTGTGGCAGGCTGTCAGCTTTTTATCACAAGAGTAAGCGCCCGAAAGGTTGTGCATACTATAGTAGGAGTTGGGAGTGCACGGTGTGGTCTTTGACTTTGAAAGTCATGCAACTGTAATTCGAACTGACCCCTTCTGGACTTTCATGTTTACGACCTACGGAACGTTTGGGGATTGAGGCGAGCACCTGAAAGTCGGTCGAAAAGACAGATCACTGTGGTAGCCCCTAAGCTATCGTTCTGATTGGCCAACGGGAATCAAATCCCGGCGCCGTTCGTCCGGCTCATTCCCTTCCAGCAAGGCCGCCAACTTTGCCTTTGTCGAATCAACACAAGGACAGTCACTAGCCGACGCTAGCAGAAGGTCGCGATCCCCCTCCCGTTGACTCCATCCCTGTAATCTTACATATCGTCGTCAATGGATCCGGAAACGGTGGTCCTCACTCCCCGACAATGACTATAGGGGCGCCTCCATTGCCATGAAAATGACTTTTGCTTGGCCCGACACCCATTCGTCCGCTTGGGAACTCCCGAAACACTTGGAGACACCTTGCTGAGTCCGTCTTTTGTGAGCTCGATGCGCACCACTTTTGGGTCTCCTCAGACGAACGGAAACAGCGGAAGACCTCCATCGTTGAACTCGCCTTTCCATTCCAGCTTCCCAGCAACGAATGGGCATGGTCATGTTCATTAATGGCAACATCACGGCCGGGCGAGGGCGAGGACGATGTCATCACATTATCCTTTCCTCCCCTCTCCTCTCTTGCACCTGAATTTCGGCAAAGGCTCGTGGCACCTCACATCCGCCTCGTTCTCCTCGACAACCTTGCCGAGTATGAACTCCTGTACCCCCAAGCTGGAGTCTCCCTCTCCCTCACTCCCACCCCCACTTCCCAATGGTTCGGCTGCCTCTGCTGCGGCGCAACACAAAACGACGACGCTCCCGAATGTACTCTCACAGCCTCTCAGCATTCTTCCTGCGTTTATTCTCGTCCACAGCCATGTCCGAAGACCCTGATCATGGGGCCGGGCGAGAGATCGAAGTCCTCGAAGCTCGGTAGTGCACATCCTCAGCACGCGCCCGCCGCTCGGACAGGGTCTCAAGATTGGCGGACTCCCACCTCCTTTGTTGTCTTTGGAAGATGGCTCGGGCTCTAGTCCAACCACGAATGGGTCGGAAATTGGAGGACGGACTCTGGTGTTTTCGAGACCGGCGAGGAGGGCACCATCACAAACATTCTTTTTCACACTTCTTTTTTTTCTCTGGAGCCAGGGAGTGCGTCTGTGCCTCATAGCGCAAGGAAAGATGCCTTGGAGGAAGATAGTGATAACGCGTCGCCCTATACTCCACCAAAGCCGATAGTATCCATCTCTTTGTGGCATCCAATTTCCGGTTTCCCTGTTCCCATCCATCCATGGAGATGTACATTGCCATGCTCACGGCTGGGACGGCTCTGCTGCGGGAGCATCGGAGAAGCAAATATAATACAGCGACGGCGTAGCCCTCAAAACAGCATGTATCTGTGTTGCGCAGGTCCTATTCGGAGCGTGGGTGTAGGCATGCGGGCAGCAGATTGGGTCGCTTCGTTGTACAAGGCTGTGATATTGGGTTGTGTTCCGAATGCCCAGTGTGGACTTTTAAATTATGATGGAACAGACGATATGTAGCAAAACGAAGGCTTTATTTTTGAGAATTTTGTGCTACTCTCTCGGTATGGGACAATTAGAGAGTGTGGCTGGGACAAGATATATAACGAGATGATTTACTCTATGATAGCAGAATCCAGACGGGTTCCTGTGGTTTCACTATGCATATTCGGGCCCTCAAACGTCTGTACTAACAGTGAGAGCGTCGAAGCTGATGTGGGTCCAAGTTCACGACTATCTGTATCTACCTTGGGTCGAAGCACGTCCTGGGGGAAAAGGTACCTCGTAAATTGATTACGAAGGAGCCACATCCAGCCTGGTACTTCCCAATCAGCTTTCTTGCAGTGACGCAAAATGGAATTCCGCCAAACTTTGCATGTCGAGCTGCACCGGTACCAATGACACTGGGAAAGGAGATCAGTATGCTATTTAAACAGAGGAATGAGGCTAACACTGTACCTCCAAATGGACGGCGTAGAACATCATGCGAATACCATCTTCTGAATGCAAAACACACCCCGACGCCCACCAGTCAACAGAGGATGGGGCGAAATTGAGTCGGGAGGGAAACCCCGAGATATAAGGCATGTACAGGTCGAAAAAGAAATGAAGGAATTTCTGCTGGTCTAACGGACGGCATGCCGGTAAACCTTTGTCTGTGAAACACAGGGTCAGTAGCTGCAAGCCAATCGTATTAACATGATGAACATGTGTACTCACGCGTACAGATATCGAAAAACCTGCCCCAGAGGAACTCTGCACACTGCATATCGCCAACATAAATTGGCTCGCAGCGGTCCTCACTGCCCAGAAAGTCGTACAAGGATTTATGGTAAGGTCGATATGGTGTTTCCAAGTCGTCGGAAGGAGGTACGTCGATTAAGGAGTGTAGGTCTCCAAGAACATACTCTGCGTCGCCGTCATCTGTTTGAAGTAGTAGGTTGACAAGGAAGGCAGGGTAGCTGGCCGTACCAAAGATATTAACCCAACCGGGAATTACTCCGTTGAGGATCCAGAGCCACTTCGCAGCGAGTATAGGCTTTGGGACCGACTGCAAGATGTGGGTGTAGAACGCGTCAAGGTGGGAGAACGGGTTTGTCCCTGAGCTTGGTTTAACTTTCAAAACCTGGTCAAGGAGTGTATGAGGACTTCCGTGACGAGAGGTGGTGATATATCGAATGACGGTAGCCGCATAAATGAATTGGCTGGAGGCCTGGTCGAGCAAAATGGCAAGGATTTCCGGGGAAGGCCATGACGAGCTGAGGTTGTAGCGACGCCGTCGTCTGAGTCGTGCAAGGCGCCTGTTGCGATTCGAGATGCTAGATCTGGGACACGAGGTGGTAAAATTGAGCAGGAGCTCAGCATACGAGCTCAGAGCGCTCACCGTTGAGAGGATCACCATTAGAAGGAGCTTGATTAATCACATTCAAGTTGAGTTCGTGTACAGAGAAATCATGAGCGTCGTTGAGAACACTGGTCATTGTAGATGACAGAGAAGGGAACGTTGTGGGAACGTGGTTTGTGGCAGGCTGTCGGCTTTTATCACCAGAGTAAGCGCCCGAAAGGCTGTGCCTTCTATAGTAGGAGTAAGGAGTGCACGGTGTCGTTTCTGACTCTGGAAATCATGTACAAGCTGACCCCTTCTGGATTTATATGTTTTACGACCTACGGAATATCTGAGAATTGAGGTGAGAACATGAAAGTCGGTAGAAAAACCAGATCGCCGTAGTAGCTCTCAGCTATGGTTACGAGTCTTTACGTAAGGAAAGCTCGTTTCTTTACACCGACGTTTTGGTGGGCGGTGGCTGTGAACCCCATCAACCCATATCCTTTTAGAAGGAGTCTAGACCGATCTCGTTCGCTTCCAGATTTATAGGCCAATCCATCATTTTGCTTGACGGTCCTGAGTTCAATCCTGTGCCCTGCCTTTATTTTGGGCAGATATTACTATGACGTCATCACTCTGTTGATTTGGCGTCAATCTCGCGGTCCCTCTCAACGTGTAATCTTAGTGGTTAATTCGCCTATTTTTTATTTACTTTCCTTCTCCTTTGCATTTCGTGCCTTCTCTTTGTCCTCTCTATGATGACTTTGACTGTGCCAATGATTCAGTTGACCTTGATCTTGAAAACTATCATTGGACCATGGTTTGCTTTGACTTTCTCTGTTGCTTTTCTGTGCTTCTCTCAACGCTTCCTTGCAATGTGGATTCTCTTCTTGGTATTTCAAGATATCACCATATCACATGGTCTCTTATCAGGATGCACCCCGTGATTGTTCATTTGCGGCGTCTATCAGTAAGCGCCATTCATTGTTCCGACAAGCCTCCGTCCATTCCGTGTTCAGTATTGTGCCTTCATTGACTCTGTGTTTGTTTTTGCATTCCCACATTTCCTCTCTCTTCTGCGTGCTTGCTCAAATCCCCATGGTTCTTGTTGTACCCCTAGACCCCAATCAACCCCCTCAAGGTGCTCTGCAAACCCTCATGCCAAACCGGTGTGCGATTTGTAGGAAGGAACATGGTTTACTTCCTATTTGATGTATTTACTGGGCCCTTTGTACTGACTGCTACTACAGTGTTGCCAATCCTGCCATCCCTCCTTCTGGGCTCACCAGACGAGGTCATTGACCACATCATTGACGGCACTCCTCTCCCCACTGTCATATGTGCTGGTCAATGATGTCGCCTCACCGGGTTGTTCATCGTGGAGTTCTAACTCTGATTTGTTCATTCAACATCTCCGTCACCTTCCTCGACTTTGTCTCTTACTATGGAATTGCAATGTCCGGCCCTGTCCTCCTTCCCATTATTTTCCCTGAATTTACCTCAGCCACTGATGCTGCTGGTTTCACCACTCGTCTTGAACTGCACATCCCCCGCAACTGACACTATTCCAACATCTTCCACACAATCACCACTGCCTTTGGATTCACCCTGCATAGCGTTCAGATGAAGGGGAGATTATATGATTTTTTGTGGTCGGATTCCCCCAGCGTGCGGATTTCAAAGTAAGTTTCTCCTTTTCCCCTTGGCTGTGCCTCTTGTTGATGTTCTCCAGTCAATCTCAGCGAGGTCTATAAATCAACTGAACGCCAAGCGCAGTATCCTCATCTCACACGGATGACTGGATACCGTGAATTTCACAGCAAACCCGCTGCCATCACTCCCACTGGAGCTGTGCTTACATTCTACAAGCTTACTATTGATCATTATGAAGGATGGTGTGGGGATTACACTAGGACGTTGCAGAAGACAGGCGCATGGATTCCGGGTGTTTACAGTACTTGGTTTGTAGACGATGGGGATCTAACTGCCCCCGAGCCTGAGTTAGACCTTGTAATGAACGAGCCTGAAGATCATACTGTATAGTTAATCAGGGATAGTATGGAATTGGGCACATCTGCTTGCACATTGTAAAAACGTAAAGACTCGTTCGCCGTGCCGCGTGGCAGCGGCCTGCAACCCAAAGTTTTGATTGGCCAGCCCGCAATCAACTATGGGATCAAATCCCGGCGCGGCCGACTCTCAAAAGCAGACCACTTTGCCCCCGTCGAATCAACATGGAAGCTTATCACACGGACAGTCGAGCTCAACTCTAGTCGACGCTAGCGAGGGAGGTTCGTGTCNACTCAACCAAGCCAGGAGCTTGAGCTGTCGATCGCATAGCCTGGTGAGTACATCCTCTCATCTGCTGCGCTCGCTAATTTGAAAGCGACCAGAAGCTCTCCACTGTCAATGCTATCAGCGTAAAAATTCCAYCGGCGCAAGTCCAGTCAGTCGCGATGCCCCCTTCCGTTGACTCCATCCCCGCAATCTCGCATCTCGTGGCCCATGGAAGCGGTGGTCCTCATTCGCCCACGACGACTATAGGGCCGCATCCACTGCCACCAAGACGAGTTTCGCTTGCCCCGCTGCCCGTTCGTCCGCTTCAGCACTCCCAAAGCACTTCGCGCAGTGGAGACACGTCTTTCTTCCGCTAGCCCGATGCGCACAACGTTCGGATTTCCTCAAACGAATGGCAGAACCATTATACACCCCTTTCCGTTCCACTTTCCCAGCGACGAATGGACATTGACATAATCACCACCACCATGGCCAGGCGAGAGGGGAGCAAGGACGATGTCATCCCACTATCCCCTCCTCCCTCGCTCACAAACTTCGATGAAGGCTCACTGTATCCCACCTTGCCTTGCCTTCTTCAACAACCTTGCTCAGCATGCACTCCCGTCCTAGGCTGGAGCCTTCCTCTCCCTCACTCCCACCCACACTCCCCCCGCTGCAGCACAATATAAGCGATGTCACCTCCGAAATCACTCTCGCAACCTCTCAGCGCGTTCGTTCCCGGCTGGGTCAAGCGTGCATCTTCTCGGTAACCCTCCGCCTTTAACCCCGCTCAGACAAGGGTTCAAGTTTAGTGGACGTCCGCCTCCTTTGTCGTCCTCGGAAGATAGCTCAAGATTCGGTCCAACGACAAATGCATCAGCAATCGGAGGATGGGTTCCGGCTTTTTCGAGACCGGCGAGCATGGCACCATCACAAACACTCTTTATCACACAACTTCTGTTTCTTTGGAGCCTGGGAGTACGTCGGCGCCTCATAGCGGAAGGAAGGAACCCTCGAAGGAAGATAGTGATAGTGCGTCACTGCATACTCAACCGACGCCTATTCCGGTTTCGCCGCCGGCTCCGATCTCTGCCTTTCCTGAAATCGCCAAACCCACTTTGGTCAGTTCCGGGTTCCCTGTGCCTCGCAACCATAGCCATGCTCACGGCCAAAACACGTCTGCCGTAGGGGTACCGGAGAAGCAAACGGAATACAGCGACGGCATCCCAGTCAAAATGGCGTGTATAGGCATAGCACAGTTCCTTCTCGGAGCGTGATTAATGGGTGTTTGGACAGCAGATCGGGTCACTTTCGTGTACGGGTCTGGGATATCGCGTCTTGTTTGACGCATTTGGGATTGCAGTGGGAAGGGTGGTGCCTGCTTGGCTCGCCGGGGTTCCTACATTCTCTTCCACTGCTTCCCTGTCAGCCGAAAAGGAATCGGGGAGGAAGAAGTTGAGGACGCCATATGGGAACGGAAGGATGGAGACGGTCCTGTTGTTCGTGCAGGGGGTGTATTTGACGTTCTCGAGTGTTTATGTGTGTAAAGAGTCGGTGGAGCATCTTTGGTTGAGTGCGGGTGGGCAGGAGGGGCATCATTATGCGGGAGATGAACATCCTATGGATGGGTATGTTTCTTATTTCATACCTCAATCCTGTGAACGCTGACATCATTTTCCCCTGCAGCATCGATTTTCTAATATTCGTAAATTTCCTGACCTTCGTTTCACTCCTTTCAACGGCATTACTTTATGATCATAATGCTCAGCTTTTTGACTGTGAGTTCTCCTTACCTCTGTCTCTCCACTCCTGACTGATGAATTTTGTCGCGTTGCCCTGCAGTATCCGGAAATCGCCTACCCTCATTCAAGTCTTTCATCCAGTCACTGAATGCGTCCAAATGTTCCCCTTCTTCAAAGAGCCAACACAAAGCTCTGCCTACGGATTAGCGCAATAAGAGAACCCTCGGAGGAAGCTAGTGGTAGCGCGTCGTCGCGTAGTCAACAGACGCTTATAACCCATCTCTCCGTGGGCTCCGATCTTCGCGTTACCAGAGACCGCCCAACTCACTTCTCTCGCTTCCAGGTTCATTGTTTCTACCTCTCGACATGGCAATTAGAACGGCTCCGCGGCACCAGAAGGAAGACGAAGGACCCCAGGAATGCGGTGGTGGCATACCACTCAAAACGGCGTGTGTAAGGATTAACAGGAGCGAAGATATCTCCAGAACCATTTCACAGCTGAGTCTCTTCTGTTTTCAGCGTCACTTGAACATGCCGAAATTTCCTGCAGGTTGCTTCGTGCAATGCCCGATCGCTCGGCTAATGGTCTACTGCGTAACCTTGCAGGAGCTGCAGAGGCTATTTAGCTCCAAGCTCTCAAGCGTTAGCAAGAGCAGCAAGCGTGCATGTAGCTCCAAGGGACCATCCCAGGATTGCCACGTCCCGGTCTTCCCCCCATCTTCTCTCTCATCGCCACCTTTATCGTCTAATCCCGATACTGGAGAGATGCTCTAATCTTGTTTTATGAACTGACCCACAAACTGCAAAATTTCGGCACCCCTCTCCGCTAGGTACCGAGTCCTCTCGTCTTTGTGGCAGGGGTTAAGGCTCATATCCCCTTTGATTATTGCTAACAACAGCCGCGAGTAAGTCGAGTAGAGCGAGGAAGATGAAGAACGGGAAGAAGAAAAGAAGTGACGCAGATGAAAGCCATCTCGTGGATAGCAAAGATTATCTCATAGGAGGGCGAAGCATTTCCGGGAGATCCGGAGTCCAGGTAGGCGAAGTGGGTCCCGGAGGGCCATAAGGTGAGTGTTTCAAATTTAGAAGGCCATCGAGGGAGAGCGGGCGGAGGGTCAAGATTCATGCAGTACTTATTCTTTCGTCTTACGGTGAGTCAAGACGTCAGACTAGACATGTGATACACGTCGGTGGGTTCCAATGCGGTCGGTGAGGTTCTGCGTCGATAGACGCGTGTGTCAAGGATACAGGTAGAATTTTCGTGGCTGAGTATAATATAATGTATACTCCTCATTGCGCTAGGGATAGCATGCCATAATAAGAATTGAGATAATGTTACCTCTTGAGGCGGTGAACAAGTGCCTAGCGTCCTACTGTCTCGAAAAAGCTGACTTGGCCCGATCCCCGGCCAAGGATTGTGTTGCCATCAAGGTCCCTGTAAAGACCGTCGAGAAGGTGCTCGATACGGTGAGCATACCTATTTATCTTCTGATGAATTTGATCTAACATGGCTGTTGGTTTCTTCTGCAGAAATACAACATGCACGCTGCCTCTGGAAACATCCTCGTCCGAACGATCAGCTAAAGCTTGCCCACCAAACTCTACAACTACATCAATKTCATTCAACCCACGACCATGTTTGGCAGACTCAGGACGCCCAGGTCAACCATTGTCTGGAATGACGATGTTTCCTTTGGAGCTATCACCAACACGGCTAGCGGGGGCAGTCGTAGACGCGAGCTGCAATCGAACCATGACGATCAAGTGCTTGCAGCAGCTGTATAACGCGGAAGGCTATGCGCCCTCGGCCACGATCAAAGACTCGATCGGGATTACCGGGTATTTGGTGAGTCGTTAATCTCAATGCTCACGAAGACTAAATCTCATCATCTCTGGAATGCTTGTAGGAGCAATTCGCCACCATCCAAGACTTGCAGTCCTTCTATGCCGATCAGAGGCCTGACGCTTCGAACACCTCCTTCACCTTAGTTTCAGTGAAGGGCGGCATCAGCGGCCGGAACCTCACTCTTTCCAGTGCAAAGGCTACTCTGGACGTTCAATTCGCCTTTGGCATGTCGAGCCCGCCGAATTTTCCTGCAGGCCCCTTCATGCGATGCCCAGTCGCTGGGCTAACGGTTCGTGTTGCAGTACTGCGTAACTTTGCAGGAGCTGCAGAGACTATTTGGCTCCGAGCTCCCAAACGTTAGTGAGAGCGGCAAGCGTGTACGCCATCTTCCTCCCATTTTCTCACTCGCCACCTTCATCTTCTAATCCCAATATCAGAGGGATGCCGAAAAACTGTCGTATGAACCGATCCACAAATTCCGAATTTTGACACCGCTCTCCGCCAGGTACCGAGTCCTCTCGTCTTTTGATTCACTGGATGCCAAAGAGACGTTTGAATCAGCTCATGGTGACAATGCGGAGATTGGCGAGGTCCATAAAGTATCGCTCAAAAAGGCACAAGTAGGCGGAACTTGAGTAGAGATAAGACAGAGGTTGGAGGGAAGAGAGGAGCTGACGCAAATGAAAGGTCATCTTGTGGTTGCGTGGAGAGATCGGGCAGCTTTTGTGTAATATGGGGCTGGGGGATGGGGTTGTGTTTGATGAGGAGTGCCCGGCATGTACTTCCAATTCCATGTACCTCTGATTTGAGCCAGAACCCTCATGGTTTCATACCTTGTAACTTGTAAGGCTTACAAACAAAATTGTGAATTTAGGCGAAACAGAGGCAAAATGTTGCCACAAGGTTGTAGTTGCCCATTCACTACCGGCCGTCAAAGGCTGGCATGCGTCCGAGCAAGTACAGTACAGAAGAAAGATTTTTGCAATTATGTAAATGAAATGGAAGGATAGCTTTTACTACAAAGGTGCTGAAAGAAACATATAGTTACATCGCGAGGGTTAAGTAGAGTCGAGGTTCGCGGCTACATGTTTGCGTTTTAACACGAAGCCAATGCTCTTGTTAAAGCGGTTACGAAAGAGCACCATCCGGCTTGGTACTTCCCAATCAGCTTCCTTGCAGTGACGCAAAATGGAATTCCGCCAAAGTTTGCATGTCGGGCTGCACCGGTACCAATGGCACTGGGAAAGGAGGTCAGTATGCCATTTCAACAGAGGAATGAGGCCCACACTGTACCACCCAATGGACATAGCGGAACATCCACCTAATACCTTGCTCTGAATGCGAAACACACCCCGACGCCCACCAGTCAACGGAGGATGGGGCGAAATTGAGTCGGGAGGTAAACCGCCAGATATTAGGCATGAAAAGGTCGAAAAAAAAATGAAGGAATTTCTGGTGGTCTAACGGACGGCATGCCGGTAAACCTTTGTCTGTGAAACACAGGGTCAGTAGCTGCGAGCCGATCATAGTAACATGATGAACATGTGTACTCACGCGTACAGATATCGAAAAACCTGCCCCAGAGGAACTCTGCACACTGCATATGCCCAACATAAATTGGCCCGCAGCGATCCTCGCTGCCCAGAAAGTCGTACAAGGATTTATGGTAAGGTCGATATGGTGTTTCCAAGTCGTCGGAAGGGGGTACGTCGATCAAGGAATGTAGGTCTCCAAGCGCGTACTCTGCGTCGCCGTCCTCTGTTTGTAGTAGCAGATTGACAAGGAAGGCAGGGGGGCTGGTCGAACTGAAGAAGACCCGATCCCAATTGGGAATTTTTCCGTTGAGGATGCAAAGCCACTTCGCAGCGAGTGTAGGCTTTGGGGCCGACTGCAAGATATGAGTGTAGAAGGCGTCGAGGTGAGAGAATGGATTTGTCCCTGAGCTCGGTTTCACTTTCAAAACCTGATCAAGAAGTGTCTGCGGAGTCCCGTGACGAGAGGTAGTGATATATCGAATGACGGTAGCCACATAAATGAATTGGCCGGAGGCCTGGTCGAGCAAAATGGCAAGGATTTCCGGGGAAGGCCATGACGGGCTGAGGTTGTACCGACGTCGAATTTCACTGAACTTGGCTTGGAGGAATAAAATGATGTCGGCGTTGGGGTTGTACTTCTCGTCCAGAACGAGAGAGGGAGCGAACGATGACTTGTGGTTTTCATTGTTGAAGAACTCCCGGAAAACACGTTCTGGGCGGCTGGCGATGACGATTCGGAAGGGAAACGCAGGGTCGAGGGCGGCTTCTCGCAGGACTTGTAGAATTTCCAACTGGTCTTCGCCCTTCTCTCGCTCCATTGACGTGCCGGTGCGTGAAGCGACATGAGAGTCGAAGAACTGCTCTGCCTCGCACTCATCAAGGC
>SDEE01000767.1:0-22688 GCA_004126415.1 Candolleomyces aberdarensis
CCCGCCAAGTCGGGGGCATGAGGGGAATGGAGTGGGCTACATGTATAAAATGTTCTGTAAGAATGAGCATGGATGTTAAATGTTACAAACCTCTCGTAGGGGTCCTGATATTTTCGCCGGTGTTCTCTGCAATGTTTTGAGCCAATCCAGAGGCTCGATTGAGGGTCTCTACGTCGAGGGCATGTTCCGCAGGGACCAGTGTAGGGCTGGTGTGGCTGGTGTTCTCGCAATCATGCTCATCACGCCCTGCTGGGCGGTCATCATGGAACAAGATCAGCGTTGAGGCAAAGATACATACCTGAGGGCACACCGGTGTTTTGATTGTTAGTTACTAGATTAAGGGTTGGTTAACTAGATACAAATAAGATCACAGCACAAACCTCTGGCTGAAACCCCGGTGGTTTCGTGGTCCTCGGTGGCTCCCTCTGGATACTCGCGCAGAACTGGGGTGGTGTTAGCTGCAGAAAAATGACGAAGCAAAACGACTTGCACTCCATTGGTGGCATAGAGGGAGACCACGCAATATCCGAGGCATTGCTGGTGAAAGTGGTGGGACGCATATCCCTAAACATCGGCCGATGGTGTACCCAATCCCTGGTCGATGGGTGTCGAGTCTCTAGCCAGTGTTGTTGGTTAACTGATAGGCGCCTGATTGCTCACTGCCGAAGTTGAGATGGATGAACCTCGGGGGTCACATTGCTGGTGAACACTGGGTGTTGTTGCTGATCTCCGGTGATGTCGTCCACCTCAATGGGAAACTCGGTGTGCACCAGCGGGGCATTGTCGCCAATGTTCTCACCAGGGTTTAAGTAGGCATTATCTATATCAAGATCAGCTCGGCTTCAAGACCCGGCGAATTGGACATACGGAGATTTGTGATATCCACCGGGAGCGAAGTAGCTGGAGAAATGTCGTAAGGGGAAATGTCGTAAGTGTCATTTGATCTTGTGAACTTAATAAGGAAAGAAAACATACGGCTCGCAGCGAGACTTGTGAGTGGAGAGTTAAACGCGTTGCTCATGATGATGGTTAAGTATTAAGGAGGTTGAACGCTGGGCGTCCTCAGGTTTTAAGTTTTTCCAGCATCATGTGATTCAGACAGCTGAACTTGAATCTTAAATTTGTAAATCACGCTTCGATGGGAAAACTCATCTTGTCTCTCTTCTCTCTTCTCTCATCATCTCTCTCTCACTCAGCAAACAGCCCCTCAGAAACAATGGCCAACCTCAGCAAGTCCGTCTCTAACCTGGAGAAAATGCTCCGTGCATCCAGCAGGCAAACCGACAAGGAGCTATTCCAGGAAGAAGGGCAGCAGATGGTAAGTCAATTGCCACTTTGGCAAAATCCGCACTAATCTTCGACACGTTCCGATCTGCAGCAGGATGTGATTCGCCAACTGCGGGACACTGATAAAGAAGGAAAACGCAAAGCCATGGGCCCGGTGATATCGCTCTTCTGCGGCGAATACTTGGAAGCGCGGAAAGCCGTCCGAGATGGCCGTGGGCTCAAGTTCCAACGTGAATGGGAGGTGAGCGCACTTCTGATTCTGAAGTGCTGAAAAGGAATCATCTGGTAATCAGGGAATGACCGCTGGGGAAGGAGAGCCAGCAGGCTCGTCTTCGAAAGGCAAGGCGCCCACGCGGCCTGCTCAAAAGCCACCGAGGATTGACTTGAACGACCCACCTCGATGAGAAAAGGTGAGCATTGGACGTCATTTCAACACAGAATGGCCGGGTACATGGAAGCAGATTCCCGTTCTTCAAGACGCCAAAACCCCGGCAGTGAAGCAGCCCGTTGCCTCAGGCTCCAAAACCCCGGCAGGGCGGCCCATCCAGGTATGTTGAATTTTATTTAGAGTTGAGTGGTTCCTGATCTTCGTGAAAAGAGCCGAAAGCTGGGTCATCAAAAACACCGGCGACTTCTTCCTCAAAAACACCGGCTGCTTCTCCCTCAAAAAAACCGGCTGCTTCCTCAAAACCCTCCACGTCTCAAAAACCTGCCGCTGCTTCTACTTCTCAGGTAAGAAACTTATTTGACTTAGGTTTCCGTTCGAGTTTTCAAGGCAGACTACTGAACAGACCAAACTGTCAAAGCCTTCGGCACCGGCCAAAACCCCGGCAGCGCAGGCTGCAAAGAAGATGAGAGCTACCGAGGATCTCTTCGCACACGATCTCATTCGAGAGCAGGCTCCCCAAGCTCCAGCAGGGAAACCATCTGGGGAGCAAAAAAAGATCGCTACCAAAACTCCGGCAAAAGGATCACAGGTGAGTGAACAAGATTTCGTTCGTCTTTTAATGCTCAAGCTCTGGCTATCAAACTCAGGCAGGGGGAAAACCGGCTGCAGGGTCTTCAAAGACCCTGGCAGGTGTCGACCAGGTGAGTGAAGGAAAGCAGCCACTTAACCTCATCTCATGTTTCCAAGGCCACAACCCCGGCGGTGAAACCTGGAGCCCCACCGAAAAAAGCCTACAAAGCCGTTGGAGGTAAGCTTTGTTATTACACCAAATGACGGATATCTCAGTTGTTGACAGAGCATGGATGTGGACAAGCCCACGAAGACGAAAAAATCCCAAGTCCCCGTTAAAAAGTCGGGAGAGACAAAAGCCGGTGGAGTGAAGGGAAAGGGAAAGGAAAAGGAAACGGCTCCTAGGCAGAGACCCCGCACTGAGAGAGAGGAGCATGAGCATGGGGAGGCGTCGTATGATCCCGCCGAGGATTCTGACTCCGGTGGCTATGAAGACAAAGAAGTTGGAGAGAAGCAAAAGGGAAAGCCCGGCCAGAAGGGGAACAAGGCCAAGAAACCGAAGTCGGTTGCAATCCTTGGTGACACTGGCTCCGAAAGCGACGTGCCAACCATCCCCTGACCACCACCTAAACTCCCCCCCACACAGAAGCCCGGTCAAAACGTCGACGAAGAGAAAAAGAAGCGCCGCAGCAACTTCTCCAGGTTCCTCCCCCGTGAGACGGTCTCTTTCTTGCAAGGAATCAGAAATCGCAAGAGCTACACCAACGAGGAAAAGCAAGAATACGACAAGTGGCTCGAGCAGGTGATCAAGTCTAATCTGGCGATGAACCCGTCGAAGGAAAGGGCGAATATCAACAGGGCAGCCGTCCTCCTTGGCCCAACGCTTAATCCGCCCGCCGGGCTTGTCTTGAACAAATTGCCCTGTGACTATTGCCGGGATTTCTGCCCCTTCCGATGTTGCATAACTTAAAGGTACGCTCACATACCACAAGATAGAGTCTTATGGTGGGGCGGAACGATCCCGACGCTCAGCCCATATCTGGAAAGCGCCTTGATCTTGATCTCCGGCAGGTTCCGGAGACATTACGGAAGCGTTGATGAAGTAGGTTTCGGTCCTGCGACCGCGTTGAAGCTGAGTGGAACCAATGACCTGAAACCGTATAATTTTTGACGATAAATAATGTCATAGGTACGTCTTGGTATGTCACGAGAGCATGCATAAAACGCAAGTCTCCACTCCGTCGGGTTGGGTTGAGTCTAGGATCCGACAGGAGCTCTTGTACTACAGTTCCAATGGACAATGCTTCGAACCCCCAGCCTCCACAGCCGGTCGTTCCGCCAGGAGTCCTAGGACTCGCTCCAGAGAAGGCAGATGCCAATTTCCAGAGCGACTGGGTGGGAGGTTCTGCTTCGTACTCAGGTAAAGTTGTTGTCGGTCACCCTGATATATCTAACATAATTTTCAGGAACTTGACATCTAGATGTCGATGTCGTCCAGGACAGGGGTCAACAGGTTTTTCAAAACGTAACGAATCGACTGACAGTAGTTTCCAAACTATTGAGACGACCACCGTGCACCCACCCTGCCCCTGCATTGGAAGACGACGAGCTACTTGAAAACTGAGACAGAGAATGGCGGGCCATGATGTACAAACAAAAGGAAGGTGTACAAACAAAGCCCCCAATTTGGCCATGTTGGAATTGATCTCATCAAAGGAGGGGCGGGGCGCGTCGTGCTGGAGCCAGCTATCTTCTCCTCTTCCATCTCTGTCTTTCTCCTTCTGCTTATCTCTGTCCGGTTTTCGCTCGTTCTGCTGTGCTTTGAGTGCCTTCCACGATACATATCCAGGTGAGTAGACCTAGTGACTCGTATTTTGCTGGTCAAGTCAATCTGACATATGAACTGTCATAGATTTGAATGAATAACGCGCCAATAATCTATCGTCAACGACTCTCTAACGACCGATTCAAACTCAAAACTAGCTCCAAAACACATTAACCATCCTACATCGCATTTTCTCAACACATAATCATGGGCCAAAAATCATCTAAACAAAAGCACCCATGGGGTGCCCCTCCACCTGGTTTCGGCTACCCACCGAATCCATATGCACCCGCAGGCTTCATCCCTCCCGGATACCAACCACCTCCAGGAGGTGGGTCATATCCACCCTTCACGCAGGGGTTTATCCCTCCCAGTGCCTATGGACAAGCCGGAGTCAACATGCCCCAACCCCAGCTATCCTGGATGCCCCAGGATAAAGACACGAAACGAGACCGGAAGGGCAAACGGAGAGCCCAGTCAGAACAGTTTCCTGGAGGCTTCTTGGCTGGAGGTGGTCCAGCCTTTCCCCAACGTGAGTACTTCTCATCCCGAAGTTCCAGCGAACTGGAAGGTTAAGGTTTCGGCTTTTGCTAGCAAATGTCGCTGCATCCAACAGTGGTCCCGTAATTCCACCCGAACCTCGGCGATCCACCAGGCGCAAGTCCCAGGGGCGAGCACCTGCACCCCCACCGCTTACAACGCCTCAAGGCTTCGGCATGCCTCTGGCCAATTTCCCTACAAACGAACGCGCCGGTACACCGTTCATCCCAGCTATGGTAGATGATGACGACGACGACGATGAAGATTCTTCCGGTAGCGATGATGATGACGACGACACCGAACGTCGCCGACCTTCATCTGCATCACCGACAGCACGTCACCGAAGTGCACGAAGAGCAAGAGCACCTCGCCGCTCACGTTCCACAGGCCACTACCCGGACATTACAGGTCGGATTGATGACGTTCTTCGCCCGCTTCCTCCCGCTAAACGGAGTGCGTTCGGTCCAACAGGCCACAGACCACCGGGACAGCCGAAGAACAAGCTACCGGATCCTCCCCGCGACTTGTACGAGATGTCACCGTACAAGAGTCTGTTGACGTTGCCACAGACGACTGCGTTGTTGACCGCCACTTATCAGCAGCAGCAGCAACAAGGAGCTGCTCCGAATGGGCCGACAACGCTTGTGATCCCGCCTGGAGGTCAAGGCACGACGGTGATCCCTGGTAACGTTCAACAACCGTTGCTCCAACCCCAAGCACCCGGTCTCAAAAGGAGTAACTCGAAAAAGAAAGGCGTTGGAGGGTTGTTTAGGGCTTTATCAGGAAGAAGGCCGAAGGGAGAGAGGGCGAACGGAGCGCCCGTCATTCCACCTCAGCCACAAGGGGCCGATGTCCGATTCGTGCCAGTCTTTGTGGACAATTCGAAGAAGCCCGGAGGTTCCTCGCAGCATGCGTCCGGGAGTAGGACGAGCGCTGAGGACTCGCACGACCACCGTCCACCATCTCGTCGGCAATCCGAAGACCAAAGTCATCATCGGCGGCCACCACCAGAAGCTGGTCTTGTTCCCCAGCCCCCTCCTCCTCCTCCTACGACCCGTGAACCGTTGTTCTTTGATCAGCAAAGTCAAGCGTTTTATGGGTTCTTGAACCACTCGCCTCATCGAATCGTATACGAAGACAGGATATACCCGACCGCTACCCACCTGCACGAGGCCCTTAAATTCCTGCCTGCCTTCCCCGAAATCGCCGAACGGATCCGGCTAACTCCCAAAGCAACTGACGTCTACGACGTGTCGGGGGCCCTTGCTACAGCGCAGAGGCCTGACTGGGCCAATGTGTTTCTGGTAGAGATGGAGGAGGTGCTAGCGCACAAGTTTAGGCAGCATGCGGATTTGAGAGAAAAGTTGGTGACGGAGACCGGGGAGAGGCCGTTGGTGTATTCAGACCCTCTCGATTCGTTCTGGGGTGTTGGGCCGCAGAATGATGGGCAGAATAAGCTTGGGAAGGTGCTGATGAGGGTGAGGGATCGGTTGAGGAGGGAGGGAGGTTTGGGCTGATTAGATCGTGAAGGTTTTTCTTCGTTCTCCTCCTCTGTTCCTCTGGTTTCAATAAGGGTTTTTATTTTGTTCAACTTTTTTCGTTTGCGATACCCCGGTTGATACCACCTACCCAGCCTCTTTCCGTTATTATTCCCCTATACCGCATACATATATTTCTGCATTTTATTTAGTTACGATGGTGCTACGCAATTGGTTTTCCTCTTCCTCACGGTTCTTGTACCACTATTTCATTTGTATTCTTCCTACTCAAGCGTCTGCTATCCCTTGCATCTTTATCCGAGCCACGGTGTCCCTGTTCCTTGCTACGAGTGCCTCCATAGAGTTTCCTGTCGTGCTTTTCTATTTCCTTTCATCCACTACATATGTACTCCTTCTACCATATGCATGTTCCCCATTTCACGAATAACTAACAGTATCCTACTATCACTTTACGTCCTACTCCTACTTACGATCTGCCCTGCTTTCAATTGAATCCTCTCCTCGCATTGTGCGCACAACTATGTATGATGTGGTCTCTGTCGGACAGAAATAGGGGACGAGAGTGAATTGTGCAGCGCCATCGGACTGTTGTTCCCCAATATGTATGTCAGGATATCCGCCGCCGACTGGCCACTCCCGCCATGCCTTTGTTTGGTCTTACTCATTTTATCTACAAAAGCAGCTCGAACCAGGAGAGAACGAGGAGAGATAGAATCGAAGCTGAGAGAGGAACACGAGAAGCGGCAAACGCGATCGGGCAGTGAGATGCCTGTTCCGTTGCGGTGGCTGATTTCAATCCAGTCTCCGAGGTAAGATAAGATTCATGTATGACAATCTCTGTAAAGTATTGAACTTCAATGGCAGCTAGTACAGTACATTTTGTGGAAGCATTTGTAAGTCACCTATCTGCAACGTGTAACCAAGCTTTCCGAGAAACGCGCGAGGAGCACCAGGAGCGCTGCCTACACTGATGAGAACGATTTCATCACTCTGTCTGCGCCAAAAATCCACCTTTGCCGGTCCCATGGTGTATTGCTTAACCCCATCTCCCTGTACGCTGCTGAGCACGAGGACATAAATGGTGAACCTCGATTTGTTCTTGATACCAATGTACTGCGCCTTTTTGTGGTCATTCCGGGTGTAATTCACGTCTGAGGGCAGAGTCGATTCGATACCTATAGTTGTCGGAAAGTTGAAGGGAGTGCGGGATCTCGTTGTGAGGAAAATATTTCTCTGCCTATAATTTTGAGATGTTCGCACCTTCCCACTCGGAATTGGGAGCCAGTGATTGAACATGAAGAACTTTCCCGGCACGACCTTCAAATACTTGCGGTGTCTGAGGATCGATGCAATCGCTCAAGCTCAAATGTACCCTCCGATCCGAGTTCCTGATCCATGATTCGCTGCCGTTTGACCTGATTTGGCATTGACTAGTATTTACCATACCTCCGCCCGCATTAGAAACAGCAGCGTGTAATCGACCGTCGAGGTGGTTGTAGATCTGGATGATTCCTGGTTCTCCGACGGTGTAATAAACATATTCGTCAGGATAGGCCCATTTTCCAATTTTCCCTATTTGAAGTGCAGCTCGAACTTCGGAGGTGTCTGCGAGTATGAGCAGTCTGACTGATTCATCCTCTGCATCCGGAGCTGCTGGCTTGTTTTCGCACAAACCTGGAGGGACGGGAAGAACTAAAGTCTTTTGACCTGTGCCGAGGCTGAATGAACAGGGTTTTTATACCCCAATAAGTCCCGTTGGTGTTGCTTGGTAGGAATGCAAGGTGGCATACCTGTACATTCCTCGAGCGCCCACAATTGTCCAATAAAATCGCGTCCTGGTACTCTGGACCTCTTCAGCGAAGGTATTCATCCCCAGATATGTTCCATCTTGCAAGGAAGTCAGGGCCACTTTGCCTTCTTCATCAGGATCAGGATCTAGGGTCCACTGCAATGATACCAAGGAAAGGGAGGTCCAATGAGTAAATGAAATAAGGGAAGTGGAAGAGTCGAATTTTGAACGCACTTGCTGGTTACGACCACCCTGAAATCTGCTGGATTTCACTGCATCGAATTCGTCGACGAATCAAATTGATTGTGAGGGGCACGAGTAAAAGCACGTCGTAATCGTGTACACACCTTGACCATTCAACGATTCGAGCACTAGGCCCTCCATGTTACATATGAAATGGGGGCCATCTTGAGAGTCGTCAGCCGTTAGAAGTGGTGCTGCAAGATGACAACAGCAAAATACATACGAAATTGCGAAGCATCAGCCAATTGGCTACCGGGTAGATGAACAGCTAGTTGTGACTGTGAGCTCCGAACCCCAACTAACCAGTTAATGACCGCCCGCAAGCCGTCCCTACTGCTTACCATCCGTAGTCTGAGCCATAATGTTCGAATTCTTTGCTCAGGGTACGGTGGGAAGAGGTGAAGAGCAGGAAGCCGCAGCATCCTTTGCTGCAACAGCATTGTTATTGTTTATCTAATGAAGGGGCGCTTAGTAGGTCCACGGTCAGTGTGGCGCTTTCACCTGAGATGCCTAGATCAACCGTCACGCTGCCCCTTAAGGCCGAGAGTGGAGTTGAACGTTGAACTTCTCTCTCTGTTGGCCAGCCTCAAGGTTCGTGTGTTAAAATTGGCCAGATAAGCGTTTATCGAGACCAACGAGGTTGAAGACTGCACAAAAGGGGAGGCTTTGGCCCAAGATTATCGGATATTTCCGAATCGTTGCCAATTTCGGTCGTCGCCGATCGCGACTAACCTGCCATGCTTAACGCTTTCTCTCCTGTTCCCGTCCATTCGTCCGGCAATGTCAATAGGGACGGCCGCTTCAGGATTCTGCGTGATTATAGAATGTCGATAAACTGACGGCCTCGAAGTGTAGGGAGTTGGGATCTACAGTTCTCAATTGAAATCTCCCCTCGCCACACAACTGTGACGTAGTCTCTGTCGGACATAGAAATAGAGGCTGAGTGCTTCTTTCCCATTCACGCACTCCTTCCACCGAACGAATAGCGCACATCGTCATCATCACTATGGCAGGCAACGACTCTGGCAGAGTTTATCATACTCAATGTACAGGCGATGCTTTGAAGACTGTCGAAGCCCACCAAAGTGATCAAGATATAACTCTCTTTGGGAGTTGTTTTTGTCCTTTTGTCCAGCGTGTGTGGGTTGCGTTTGAGGTGCTTGATATCCCGTATAGAGTAAGCAATTTATCCATTGCCATCTGTATCCTCATTGAGCTAACAATTGCTTGTAGTATGGTGAGTGGATGTGCCGTCGATTGGGAACAAGAGGATTTGAGGTTTTACTATTAACTAGTCGAAGTCGATCCGTACAAAAAGCCCAAAGAACTGGTGGAGCTTTCGCCCAAAGGACTAGTTCCAGCCCTGAAGCTGAACAACTATACGCCCCCGCGAGCGTTGAACGAGAGTACGGTGATTCTAGAATTTCTGGAAGAGTGAGTATTCTCCCCTCATCCTCTGAATCCCTTTCGATGCTACCAGGATGGAGGGCTGATCCCATATGCATGGATCCTATTCCACAGTCTTGCAGCTACCTCGACCAAGAAGACTCTCTTACCTCTTCCATTCAATCCATGTCAGTACGCATCATCATCCTCATCCCCCTTACACCAAAGTGACAAATGATCTCATCTCTCGGTTAACAATATCATGATAGACGCCCGCGCCCTCGCTCGCCTCGCAGCAGACCACGTCAGCCGTAACCTCGTCCCTACGTTCTACCGATATCTCCAAGCCCAGGACTCCTCCGCACAAATCTCCGCGGGAAAGGACTTCCACGGTGCCTTGGAAGGATTTTTCGGGATCCTCGAACGAGCGGAAAACGAGGTTCTGGGTCAGGGTGGGGTTGCCGGTGAAGGTGAAGTTGCGATGTTGACGAGGGGCTTGGGACTTTGGGTGGAGGGGAATGAGGAGTTGGGGTGGGCGGATGTTGTGGCTGCGCCTTGTGCGTCCTTCCTCTTCCCTTCCTCTTTCAAGTTCGCTGAGGGTATTGCTTGATTTAATTGTGACCTTGTAACAGGGCTCTTCCGAGCGAAGATGGTGCTGACCCACTACCGTGGGTTCCAGATCCCCGAGGGAGCGAAGACGAAGGCGTACCTAGAACGGTTGTTTGAACATCCAAAGTTCAAGGCTACATGCAGTACGGAGCAGTTGTATTTGGACAGTTACGAACGGTGAGTCGGCTTCATTGTGGAATGATTTTGTGGCTCTGACTGTATCCTAGATACGCGTTCAACAGACCGAACACGAGCATGGTTGCCACCGCCATTAACGAAGGTCGTGCACTTCCTTAGGCTTCCCTTTACATCAATTTAAGTATAGTTCTGTACGATCATGATCTATGCAATTGAATGAATACATCTCGATATGCTAGATCGGCCGGGCTACGCTACATGTTGATGGGAGTGGCGGCGCCTAAATCCTTCGGACAGGGAGGAATGATTGATGGACTCGGAGGGTTGAATGAAGCTCATAGCTCCCAGGAAGTGCACATTAATGAGGCTCCAGAAAGCTCCAAACGAAGGAAGGAGAACGAAAGCGATAGCAAGACGGAGCAGCTTAAGTACTAGCGAGCGAACAATTTACTGAGTCTGCTTAACAGCCCCAGCGACCCTCCCAAAATAGCTGGGAGCTCCGGAGGGGAGCACACGCCTTGGCCAATAAAAGCTGGACTATTATTGAGTGGAAAATTAGTCACCCTCCGACTATGTAGCATTATTGGCGCAGTTAGAGTTGGTATCAGAACTGAAAAGTCGACCGTGTCGCCCTATACAACGAAATGGCCCCTTGAGCATAAGGTATATCGATCAATTATTGATCGACGGTGACAAGTGTTGATGGATCTCCTTCAGCCTGTTCTGCAAAACCAAGCACACAGAGTACAAAGTGCATTCACCGTCACGCCTACGAAGGCGCGGAAATCTCTTGACTTATTTATTCTCTAATGCGGTGAGGGTTACCATTAAATTCGAAATTTAAGCTTGAATCTCCATCAGCACAACGAATATTCAAGTGTTATGGCATTGAGGGTTACATGGAGACACTGCAGGGGTCTGAAAGCCTCCCAAGCGCAGACCGAAAGGCTATCCCATCTGTCAAGAGATTAAACTCCTTCTGTCGATTTTAGCAACCTGTGGCAACACCATAATGCTGGCGCCCTGCCGTTGAGCCCGACTTCCAAAGTGCGAAGAACTCTTCGCAGTGTTCTACTTGAAACCTGTCTATATATGCGATACGATCCAAGGGTATCAATCCAGGAGATACTGGCGAGAGGAATTAACAAAAAATCTCACTCTCATTACTACTTAGCAATCAGTCTATTTATCTACTACTCAACTCACGTACATTCTTTATCACAATGCAAGTCTCATGTGCCGCCCTTCTCCCCGTTGTCGTCTCTTTGACGGCCTGGGTTGCATCCGCCCACTATGTACGTGTGTCCGATGCTCATAACACACCCATCGAGGGATATGTGTGCTGACTTCTTTGCCTGTACCTTAGGACGGCGGTGCCCCGCTCGAAGCCCGTGACTGGATGGACGAACTCACCACCCGCGACTTGGAATACTTCGGCTAGGTTCTCGAGCGCCGCGAGCTCCTCGCTGATGTCTCCACTCGAGATCTCATCGGCGAGATCTCCGATCGTCTAGAGAGTCGAGGACTTCTCAAAAAAAANGAAGACTTATGGCTGCCCCTACTGTGGGAGGCAGTACCCAACGTTCGATGAGGTGCGTTCGATTTGGGATTGGTAGTATGTATCGGACTGATGAAAAATGCCTTTTTTTTTCTTCTCTTGTTTTTTTGCGTCTTTTGCACTAGGCAAAGGCTTGTGCTACCAAGCCAGCTCTTTTGGGAGGATGCAAGGTCGCTGGAGCTGTTCAGCAAACTTCTCGAACGAGTGTCAACTCGAAGGGCTCAAAGAAGTCCAAGTAATCGCTGTTCAGCGATCTTCATCGCTTTTTTTCTGCCACAAAAGAGGTCTGCCACTAGGTGGTTGCATAGCCCGATGATGTAGCTCTTACCTCTAAACAAATCGCGAACATTTGTTGTCATCTTGACTCTGTAGACACGGCTTGTTCAATTCTCGTTCAATTCTCGTGGGATAGGTATGGATCAAAATCATCACTTCGACATTGTGCTGGGGCGTCGCCAATTTGAGGTCAGTCTGAGATACAGAGATCTGTAGCTGTGAACTACGATCCCTTGTTTCCAACAGTGCGAAGATCCCCCCATCAAATTTGTCCAAGCGCTGTCAGGCTCGAGTCAGCGTGGCGGATGATGGCGGATCAGCGGCTTCTACCTTTGAACGGTCCGCCGCTCTTGTCCACTTTGGATGAATCCTATGGTCTCACAGCTACCTCGACTGAGAGAGCGATCTCTTTCATTCAATGTATGTCAGTAGACCCTCCTTGAACTCTTCTCAAGCTCCAGGATGTTGCGATCTCACCCCCTCGGCCAAATAGACGCCGAGCCCTCTCACCTCAGCCGACCACGTCAATCGTTCTCTCGTCCAAACATTCTACCAACATCTCCAATTAAGATCTCTTTACACAGTGCGAAGGGGGCCTCGAACAAGGGCTCTGAAGATGAGGCCCTAGTCTAACAACGGCTTGAAATAGCTCGTACACCGAACGCTCGAGGTGGGTGGCCAGAGAAACCCTATGTGTCAACAAAGCGGGCTCTGGCTTCATTGCAGCTCCATATTATGGTGAATTCGCAGGAATGACGATTACGATTTGACTGGCTAGGTTTGTCGCAGACTTGGTCATCCTGCTTCGATCACTAGAGGTGCGGTAGAAGAAGCCTTCCAGTAGCCATCCCCTTCGCCCACAGGGTCGTTTGACACTGACTGTGAAATAGCCGCCCTGCCGCAGCCCATATACCAATGAATATGGGGTGCTCCTGCGTTGAATAGAAGTGCGCTGGTACCCCAGAAAGTGACGCTCTGAATGGTTGCCTCGTTTCAGGGAAGCACTTTAAGTCTGGGGGCGATGTCCTCCGATTTCGAGTGTAGGACGCATCGGGGACCAGATCAAGGAGTTCGGGAAGCTCTGGGGAGCAAGGGATATTACTAGTAACGAATGTATCGGAGAGTGGATGCATTTTCCATTGAAACTACGGTACAGCGCCTTCGGATCCTAGAGTCAATCTGACGAAATGGAGAATTTGGTTTAATGCAGGGCTGCTCTGGTGACGTACCAGGACGCACCCTTTGTATTGAGTAGCAGAACGTGCTTGCAACGATGTCCAGCGGGCGTACTCAAAACTGCATTCCGCAAATCAGAATGTCAGAGCTGGTCTGGGGTATGGAGACCAATCGAATAGCCTCTCAGGGTCGCCTAGCAGCCGAGTATCATCACAAGTCACAAGTGGAGATTGTCGTTCCCGTCGGTGTACCCTTTTGAATTGACCCCGTTCATTTACTTTTGGTGACACAGACGCCCGATATGTATTTCGCCATCACATCATTTGAATACATCCTCGAGGCGGACTTGACGCCACCAAGCTGTCCTCCTGCCGCCAGAGAATACAAGTACGTCAAGGATACATCATCATGTCCCTCTGGTGCAAGTTTCTGGGGAGCAAAAAGGTGAGATAACTAATTCAAGTCTCCAACGGCAGCGCCGAAAGAAAGGTAACTGTGGAACTCGGAGAATGTGACTGTGACCCGTCGACAATCCAAATCGTCTACCAGACTCTGCATGATTTGCATAAAAGCTGAGAGGGAATCACTCACATTCCCCATCCTCCCGGCAGTCAATTCCCTTGTGTAAGCCTTTCCAATCTTTCTTAAATCTCACTATATACTGATGACTCCACTAGCGGAGGGTTCGGTTCGCGCTCAACTTCATAATGTTCACGACTCGATTCCTTCAGGTTCTCCTCCTCTCCAGTCTCGCGCTGGCTTGGGTCGACATAGACCCTACGATCATCCCAGCCATCGACGAGCCGCTCGAGGTCTACTCTCTCGGAAATCCCGCTTTCCTCCCCCNACGAATGGCTTGACGGGATCGTCGGCAACGTCGCTAATGGTGTCAAGTTCGCCAAACGCCAAGACGACTCCTCCAAGAGCTACGCGTACAACGGTGAAGAGGTCGTCGGCTTCGTCGACAAGAACACCGGAGAGACCCAAGTCTTCGCTGACTACGACAAGATCCCAGCTGCTAACAATCCTATCGATATCAAGAATGCTCTCAAGATCTTTGAGCATGGTAAAGATGGGTTCCCGGCTGACGATACTCACCTCGAGCTCGTCGAAGGCGCCAGCCTCGTTGGTTCCACCATGAACAATATTACGGACGACGAAAGCCTCTCCAGGCGATGGAACTACGAGAATCCGGATGCGACCTTCATCAAGAACGGTTTCTTCCAGCGCTGGATCAAGTGCAAGGGCAAGAAGTTCCCCGTCTGCGGTCCAGGCAGTCGGGCCAGCTTCGGCGTCGGTGTCGACAACAGGATCTTCTCTCTTTCCTACCGTTGGAAGCCAGCGAAAAACTCTGGCAGGTGGGTCAAGCCGAGCCCCGCTTCCAGGATCGCGGAAATCATCAGGCGATGGTTGGAGGGCAAGCGTCGGATCAAGATCAAGCACATCGATATTTGCTTCTACGACTCTGGCCTCCAATGGATCCAACCCGTCTACCGAGTACTCGGCGAAAGCTTCCCGGAGGACAACCACGACAACGGGACCGAGAGCAGCGAGATCTTGCGGTACTTCCCTATCGGTGACGAACCCGTCGAGAACGTTTTCCCTGGAGGTGCCGGGGGGGCATCGGAAGGGCAACCTGAGCCCGCCGAGCCCACGGAAAACAAGCCCACCGAAGTCGCTAGGTCTCTGAAGCGCAACTACTTCGAGGCCCGCAATTCCCTCTACGAGCGGTGGGCCAAGAAGACTGTCACCGTTGGCCGATACGTCACCAATAACGACATCCATCAACTTGAATTCCTCAAGAATGCCTGGGGTTTCTGGAACAACCTCGCCGCACCCACTAACGGCGTCAACTTCGTCAACTCTCAGTTCTTTTGGGGTCGTCAGTACGTTTACGGTAGCTCTGCCCAGTTTTACATCAACAGCGTCAATCTTGCGTTGACCGAAGCGCACGGCTGGAAGCATTTGTTCTCGACCTGGCAAGGGAGTCCCTTCACCAACCCTGTTCGTATTCCTTCGACGCTCCCCCCAGGTGGATACGGTCCCGGACCCAGCAAACTCGGTGCTCTCGCGTACTGGATTATCGACGCGAGCAAGGTCATTCCTGCACCTGTCGACTTCCCCGGCGACCCGGGCAAGGCATTCAGACCGTGGTGGCGTGTGCTCTGTGGGGGTCTGCATGCAGTCGTAGGATGGAGGTCGAAGACTTTGTTTGGGGATGACGTAGCTGTTAGGACGGCGCATGCGCTCGCACACTGGAACATACCTGTGGTGTCCGCGTGGTTGCATATGGCGATTACCGATCCGGCGTATGGGTTTTGGCCGCTGTGGAAGCACTATGGGAAGGCGTCTGTGATTTATCCTTGTGGAAGGGGCTCTGATAGGGTTTGGCAGGTGGAGAAGTTGCCCAAGCCGACGTGTCTGGTGATGAGGTGGTGGCAGTAAACGATTAGGATGGAGCTAAGACGTTTGGATTGGACTTTTTACGAACTCGAATTCTTTTGGACTTGCTTTACGGACGATATGATTGTAGTGTTTGCAGTACGATTTCTGATGTAGTTGAGACTTCCCGCTGTGATCGTTTTGGTGTAAAGTTGAGGATGCTTGTGAATGGTGATTTTCGTGGTTTTGATGGTGAAACGGATACGCGTTCAACGTTCAACAATAAGCCAAACACAAGTATGATCGCCAAAGACTAAGGCATCCTCACTCTGTATGATCATCAGTTGTGAAATGAGATACATATTCATAAGGCGGCTACCAGTTTCATGAAATCTACAGCGACTTCAAATGAGAGGCGAGGGTGAGCGCAGAACCTTGATTTTCCAGGCCCAACCTCTCGGTCCTTTCCGTCCATTTATCAAATGCAGCTGCGGCTCCGCAGGCAGTGGTAACCTTGGAAAGCTTCATGAATTCGGAGCAGGGCCGGACCGGGAGGATCGACGTTCGAGTCTTGTTTGAACCGGAAGGAGATTCGGCTATTTCCTTCCCATGCTCCCGCCAAGATCCTTGGAGGAGTCACTTTCGCTCTGTACTGATCTGAATCAGGATTGTCAGGGTCCTGCCAACAACGCATTCTTCCACCTAACTTCTGTAGGGATAGAAAGTTCCAGTGCGCGCACCGTGTCTAGCCTTGCATTGAATCCACCGAACAATTCGATATCCGCATAATTCAGAAAGAAGCCGTTCCGAGGGGTGTTGGTGGTTGGCCCGACGAGACCGTAGACATCGACATCGGCCCAAAGATTCAGCGGTTTATGTCGATACACTGTTGAAAAGGTATAGGGGTAGAGCATGTTCGAAATCGTCACCAGACGAAATGGAATTGAACACTACACGCACCGTCTTTCCGGAGCCAAAATCGTGCTCTACATCCGCGAGGGACAAAGACATGATGTATGGCACCAAGTGGGTTATGAGGGGTTTCCCCATATTCAGGGGGTTGCCCCGCCCTGGCTAGCATCATGGCGTAGTCGTATTCCATAAATCGGCTAAGGGCGCACCACCTTCCTTCTCTTTCAGCAACTTGTCGAGTAACCTCGTCATCCATAGCCTCTGGTGTTTCACTCAACTGGAGTTACCGCTCTCATCTCAGAAAGCACTGCACAGGTCCATGTCAGGATCGATTATCCGATATGTGGGATCGACTTAATAGGCATCAAAAGTCGATGAAGTAGAACTGAGCCGAAGTCAAGGATAAAATCAGGCCCGCCACAGTTGTCATCTTGATAGAGACCTATAGCGATATAACGTTTGCCTTCATCGTGAGGCGCATCGAGGAGCATATGGCGCAAGAGTTCTCTGGCTTTGACACCATCTTCCAATTCATGAGACGATACGTAGCCACGGCCTTCTGGACGAGTTCATCGGTAGAGATCGTAGAATATTGTCAAATAGTTTCGGTGGAAGGATGCAGCAGCTCTACGTATTGATTGGGAGGCAATTGTCATGGTGTCGGAACAGGAGCACGGAGCTCGGGGGCGAGGCCGAGACGGATCAAAGTACCACCGGCCCGGGAGGCTTTGAAGGGGCAACTGCCTAAATAGGCTCTTGCACGTGGAGGGTGATCGGGGCGTCGTCTCCCTGAAGAGCCTAGCGTTGGGGTCGGAAGGGATCACCTTTCTCTTTCCAACCACCACCACCGCCATGTCGAAACGAAAGGTCGCCTATTATCACGACGGTGAGCAGCCTCATCCACCCTGACAGCGAGCTCAGGCATTGACGGATAAGCAGCCGATGTTGGGGCCTACACCTATGGCCTGGGACATCCCATGAAACCGCACAGGATACATGTCACACATGAGCTGGTCACCGCCTACGACATGCTGGACAAGATGCAGGTGTTGGTGAGTGGGCTGCGTTGCTATTTTGGCGGTTGACTTGTAAGCTGACCTTGTCTTGTACCTCCAGAGACCGAAACGTGCCAGTGCCGAAACAATGACAAGATTCCATACCGACGAATACGTTCATTTCTTGCACCGAGTAACCCCAGAAACGGCGGAAGAGTTGACGTACGGTGGTACACGCTGTGAGCTGCTCGTTTTCTCCAAACCCTTGCATGGCGCGCAGCTAATACAGTCTTGTGTCTGCGATGAATGGAATCTACAGTTTTGGTTGGCGAGGACAATCCTGCCTTTGAAGGATTGGCGGAGTTTTGCTCCATATCTGCGGGTGGTTCTATCGGTATGTAATCCACTCTTTGACATGCGGCTGCTTTCTGGAGGTGGCTAACACTTTTGTACAGGCGCGGCCCAGAGGATCGCTTCTGGCGCGTCAGACATTGCAATCAACTGGGCCGGCGGGCTGCACCACGCGAAGAAACGGGAAGCCTCTGGCTTTTGCTACGTAAACGACATCGTACTCGGAATACTCGAACTCCTGCGAACATATCCCAGGGTGCTCTACATCGACATCGACTGTCACCACGGGGATGGAGTCGAAGAAGCATTTTACACCACCGACCGCGTCATGACATGCAGCTTCCACAAATTCGGAGAATATTTCCCTGGAACGGGAACCCAGGAAGACCGAGGACGTGGAAAGGGGAAAGGGTATGCGGTGAACGTCCCCTTGAAGGATGGTATTACGGACGAGAGCTTCCAGAGCGTCTTCGAGCCGGTACGCAGACATCGTCACTCCTCTGCTTGTCCCTGCCTCACTTTTTTTCCCGCGTAGGTTATAAGCAAGATCCTCGAAGTCTTCAGACCCTCTGCCGTGGTTCTGCAATGCGGCGCCGATTCCCTGTCCGGCGACAAACTCGGCTGTTTCAATTTAACGATGTATGGCCATTCGCATTGCGTTCAGTTTCTCCGGCAGCACAACGTACCGCTGATTCTGCTCGGAGGTGGAGGGTACACCGTGAAGAATGTCGCTCGGACGTGGGCGTTTGAGACGGCGTGTGCGTTGGGAATCGAGAACGAAATTGATACGAATCTTCCATGGAATCCCTATTTCGAGTGGTTTGGACCACGTTACCGGTTGGAGGTGGCTGCGAATAACATGGACGACTTGAACGTCAAGGATGGTAGCTTGGAGAAAGTTCGGTGAGTGGGGTGAAACTTTTGGTCGTTTCTTTAGATTGGCTGACAGAGGCTGACTACACGTTGTAGGATCAACGCTCTTGAGCAACTCCGGGAGCTGGGTCCACCGCCGTCCGTCCAAATGCAAGATGTACCCAGAGAGAGTCTCGGAAAGCATCTAGGCTTCGGTTATGGAAAAGATGACGGGAAACCGAGAGACGAACTTGATGCCCGATTAGCTCGTAAGTCTTGGATTGGTTCCACATGTTGTGGCTTGAAGCTTAATTGGTCATCTATCTTTTCACAGAGCACGCTCGATATATCTTCTCCTTGCAGGAGTCGGCCGAAGCGCCATCGTCCGATTCTGAAGAGGAGTCATCCGAGTCGGAGGACGATTCGTCCTTGCTCCACTGGCAACAGCAGCGTGCAGGGAGTCGAAGGCGGGTGAATAGGTCGTCGACGAAGAAGCGGATGAGTCTGGTTACGAACCAATACTTCGAAGTGTCGTCCGAGGACAATGGCTTCTACTCTCATTGCAGTGGATTGCATGGCCTTGGTCTCGGGGCACCACCTCAGAGGAACGACAAGCGCCGATTCTTCCAAGGAGGTTGGGAAGAAGAAATCGAGCGTGTGATAGCGACCAGGACCAAGGAGCAGCGCGGGGGCCTATATCACCAACGAGGGATTATGGGAGACGTCGATAAATCAATTCAGGGCAAAGGAGATCTGAATGTCGACGACGATTGGCACGGGGAAGTCGCGATGTCTGTAGAGCGGTGATTCTAGGCTGGTCATGAGCTTGGATTTGTGATCGTGGCTTGGTTTACATGTTGTACGATAAGGTTTTGCGGTGAGCTTGTGTTATACCATAGTCACTTGATGTACTTATCTTTGACACTAGAATGTTTTTGTACCATATAGTAAAGCTTGTTCGGCGATTTGTGGAACAGGAATCAAGTTTTTATTTCATTTTGAAATTCACGCTTTTGATAAGATATGCTTCGGCAAAACCCTTCACGATCAAGGGAGCTATTGTCAGGCACGGCGCCGATAACTGGGCGCCAGGTATCGGTTTCTGCTTCTCCATGCTGTTGATTGCTAAACGTTATCTTTCGTGGAGTTAAGGCCTGGAATGTCTTCTCACCGTGTTATCAAACGGTATCCCTCGATAACGAAGCACGGACGCCTTTCGGCCTGCCGAGATGCGGACTGTTTGCATATTTAACTAACGGCAGTGCAAGCGATAAATGCCTCCCCCCCGAATAATCTCGTCTCGCCTCTCCCCTCGCTCCCTCTCTCGTCGGACATCATCTCTCCTTGAGCGTTGAAGGTCCATTAGACAGACATGTCGGCGGTCGACTCGCAACCTCAAGCTATTCCTTCTCCTGAGGTGCCCCGGTCTTCGAGGTTCGATGGGGTAAAGACCAAGTTGGCATATATCAAAGAGAAGGTGACGACCCGGGAGGGTTGGGTCGGTGACTACGACTATGCATGGTGCGTTCCACACCTCCTTTCTTTCCACCTTGTCGCTAATTCGAGTTATCCAGGCTATGCACGCCCACACTCCCGTTCATGAAGAAGGAGCGAAGGCTACCACCGTTCTATGCTCTCAACGACGACCTTCCTCTGCTCGTGGCGATTACGAGCGGGTTACAGCATGCGTTGGCGATGCTTGCGGGTCTTATCACGCCGCCTATCATCTTTGCGTCTGCGCTTAGCCTCGATGCTCCTACATCGGCTTATTTGATTTCGGCTTCCTTGATTGGGTGTGGTGAGTCCTGCTCTAGTTGCTGAGTGGTCACACGACAACTCAATGTGACCTTCTTTGAACAGGTATTATGAGTTTGGTTCAGATATCCCGATTCCATCTGTTCAAGAACTATTATATCGGTACTGGGCTTATTACGGTTGTTGGAACGAGCTTTGCGACTCTCAGTACGGCGAATGCGGTATGTCTTCCAACTCTACTCACTTCTTGTTTTCACTCGTACTCATCACTACCGTACCTATTTAGATCTTCAATGCTATGTACAGAGACGGCACTTGCCCAAGCGTCACTGCGGCAGACGGAACAATCACTCGAGGACCTTGTCCAGACGCCTACGGCAAAGTTCTCGGAACCTCACTCATTTGCTCGTTCCTCGAAATCGGCATGTCCTTCGCGAGCCCTCGTGTTCTCAAGAGGTTGTTCCCACCCATTGTGACTGGTACAGTCATTCTGATGATTGGGGCGTCCCTCATTGGCGAGTCGGGTATCGCGAATTGGGGTGGTGGAAGTAATGATTGTAAGAATCGGCCTGAGAGTGGGATCTTCCAGCTGTGTCCCACTATTTTTGCGCCGAGGCCACTTCCGTGAGTATTTCTCTCCTCTCATTCCTGTTGGAAGCCATATTCATATCAATATATTTTCTGTCGTTTGTAGATGGGGTTCGGCAGAGTTCATTGGTCTCGGATTCCTCTCGTTCTCAACTATCCTTCTCGTTGAGAGGTTTGGTTCGCCGTTTATGAGGAATATCTCCATCATTTGCGGGTTGGTTGTTGGGTGCATTGTTAGCGGAGCTACTGGCTATATGAGCTCCTCGACTATCAAATCTGCCCCTGCTATCACCTTCCTCTGGGTGCATACCTTCAAGCTTGGCATCTATCCCCCTGCTATCTTGCCTATGCTGGCGGTATATGGTGCGTCATCTCTCTATGTTGTGTGAAGTTTCTTGTCCTGAAGGTTTTCTCGTCTACAGTATCGCTTGCTATGGAAGCTATTGGAGATATCACCGCATCCGCTGAAGTCTCTCACCAACCCGTCGTCGGCGACGTCTTTGACTCTCGTATTCAAGGCGGTGTCCTTGGAGATGGTGTCTCTGGATTCTTCTCAGCTCTCTTCACCGTCACCCCGCTCTCCACATTCGCTCAGAACAACGGTGTTATCGCCATTACCCGCTGTGCTAACCGCGGTGCTGGTCGGTGGTGTTGCTTCTTCCTCATCCTGTTCGGTGTCATTGGCAAGATCGCTGGTGTCTTCCTCGCGATTCCCAACTCTGTCCTCGGTGGTGTTACCACTTTCCTCTTCGCGAATGTCGCGGTTAGTGGAGTTAGGGTTTTGGCGACGACTGGGTTCCAGAGGAGGGATAGGTTTATTTTGGCTGCTGCGCTGGCCTTTGGTGTTGGCAATCTCTTGAAGCATGATACTTTCACGTATCTGTTTGAGAGGGTGCCGAATCCCAATAAGGGTTTGCAGGGATTTTTCGATTCCATCACGATTGTGCTCAGCACACCTTGTACGTTGTTTTGTCTCTTCTGCCTTTCGCGGTTACTCATTATCATTTTCACAGTCTTGTCTGCGGGCGTCGTTGCGACTCTGCTCAACCTCGTCCTTCCTCAGGAACCAGAGGAATCAAATGAAGAGGATGAGACTTCCTCCAACGTTGAGAAGATCGAGCATGACGTTGAGTCTCAGGATGAGAAGGATGGCAAGAAGCTCTAAGCTCTTTTTGCATAGTCCTTGTACTTTTAGCTTCCATCGCAGTTGCTGCTGGTAGTCACTATTTCCGAATCCTTTCGGTTCATCTTTCCATGGTTTCTCATTGTATAATATGACATACTGCATGATTTTCGACGTACATAATTAGATAGACTGGCATGTACTTGGTCTTGCGACGATGTATAATGATTAATGCACGCTCTTCATTTAAGTTATCATCGTGGCTTTTTTCCTCCTGCTGACTCACAGATTCCTTGCTTCAGCAAGGCTTTCCCATGTCAGAAGTCTTCCTTTTATAGATAAAATTTCTATTTATGTATAAAACATGACGATGTACTTGTTTGCTTTCAACGTCTATCCCAAGCTTGTGCAACTCTCCTGCTTCGAACAGCAGCTCCCCCCTCCCC
>SDEE01000768.1:0-22684 GCA_004126415.1 Candolleomyces aberdarensis
CCTACCTGGAAGCCTTGCTCAAAGAGCTTCTTAGATGGATTCAAGTGATTCCACTTGGTACGTGTTTGAGATTGTACCCCTCGATCGTGACTAAGGTATATATTGCATCAAGCCATTCCGCATCTCGCTACAGAAGATGACGTCTACGATGGTTATTTTATTCCGAAAGGAACTATAGTGTTTGGGAACGCCTGGTACGTTGTCCTTGTTGGAATCATTCAATTGACTGTTTTAATATGGTCCAATGCTTACGAACCTGTATGGTTAGGGGAATCATGCACGATCCTGATGTTTTCGAAGATCCGATGGCGTTCAAGCCTGAGAGATTCCTCAAAGATGGGAAGCCCAATCCTGATATTCTGGACCCCATGTTCGCAACATTTGGATTCGGAAGGAGGTCAGTGAACCGAATCCCTTTATCCGTCCGTCCACTAGGAAAGCAACCTGACTTGACAACTATGCAGGATATGCCCCGGTCGGTTTTTAGCCCTTGAGACGCTGTTCTCCATCATATCGTCCACTTTGGCCATGTATAACATACTGCCGCCGAAGGATGAGCAGGGCAATCCGGTGAACGTTGAGCCACGCCTTTCAGGCGGCGCTATGATGTATGTCACTCACGCACTCAAAGGAATGCCATCTCTGATGTTAGGTATATTTAGGAAACCGGAACCATTTGACTGCATTTTCGAAGCGCGGTCATCTGCCGCAAGAACTGTACTGCAAGAATTGAAGGATAGTCGCAGCTCATGAATTCTCGGGCCGAATTGGATCCGTTTCTAGGACCACAGGACCACTCGAAAGCGATGGATCTTGATTCTGGTCCGGCGTCAATGGAGCTCGAACGAAGTTTCTACCAGGCAGCGATCGGTATTTATACATGCAGGTCTGCATTCAATTAAGAGGCATTTTTTTTCGGTTTCTTGATCACGGAAAACCCCTCACCAAGCTCCTCGTCCACGCCTCTCCTATAGCACCTACATATCAGCGTTAGTGTACTCTCCAGATTGAACCGAAGGGCGTCAATAGTAAAATTCGAACAAAGTCAAACATACAGCGATTACGATCCTCAGCAGCGCTGAGCATACTTCCAGTACGAATGGTAAGAACATCCATCCTTGAATCTCTTTCTGCCGACAACCCGGTCCCAAGCTTCTTTGTCAGTCAAGTGACCTATAACAAATCCAACGTCACAAAAAAAGAAAGGCAAAGAATGTTCGTTCTTACGGGCATTGGCATTAAGCTCCCAATAGCTCCGGTCTGAATCGTAGTCCCAATAGGACCACGGCTTGCGCGCGAGGTGTTCTAAGAATACCGGCTTCCACTTTTCATCCAGCAAAGCTTTTGTGCGTCGCTGAAGTTGGGAAATAAAGTGAACTTTCAGGTCGAAGACTTCGCGTGGAGAGTCAGCGAATTTGCTCAGGTCTGTGAGGACCCCTGAGAGCTGTAAAATGCCATCATTGAGTTGTATTTCAGAAAGATTCGAAGATGAGGATTGAAACGTACGTAGAGACCTAAGCAGTCGACTCTGTCATTGACTTGAATCTCCTCAATTTGATCGAGAGCACTGCTTATCGCTGTAATTACCCGCAAATAAAACCAGGGACTCAACAACCGCCAATTGTGCACATTTTCTCGAGATGGCCAGGAATCATGTTTCCAGGGTGCGAGTTTCGCTCTGAGATTTTGCAATTTTTTGCGCTCGTTTGCGTCCAGATGCGGGTGGCCTATGAGCAAGTCCGGGTAGAAGGAAATTCTGGGACTTCTCTCGGGCCACCAGACGAACACCCTCTGGAGTGCACGGGGATGGTCGTAAGTGTCAAAATTGCGTTGTGGGGTGCGGGAGCGGATGATCTCTTGGACTAACCGAATCTTCTCATCATCCTGCCGGTGGTCGAAGATAGTGATGGCTAACGTCTGCAGGTTGGGTACCAGAGGCTGTATGTCGTGATCTCGTAGAATAAACCTGTCCAACTGTGCCGTTGAAAGGTGAGGATAATTCCTGATATCGAGGTCCGTGAGTTGATGACAGTGATGGAGAATTTGGAAAAATTCTTCAGTATGGCGGTCCAAACCGGGCAGGGCAAGCCTTCTCAAGGAACAAGCTGACCCTTGCAGCATGGTGAGGATTGTGGAGTAGAGACTAAGAATCCCGCTGCTACGTATTTCGAGGTACTCCAGGCTTGGAAGTATAAGTTGGGAAAAGTATGTGGGGAGGGGCGTTGGCGCGTATCCTCTGAAATGTAGGTGGAGTCTCTTGAGTTTTGGAAGTTCCACTGGTACTCCTTTCATGTTGTCGGGTGGGTCACTGGTCCCAGCATCACACGCAAGCTCAACCAGCGGACAGGCCTTCCACCCGCCAGTTATCGACATCCACTCGATGAGGCTGTGCCAATCGGAAATATAAACAGGGAAGTCTCTATCTGTGATAACCCTTTCCATGTTTTGCCACGGGAGATGGATGCGGTAGCCAAAAACACTACCCTTCAGGGCAAAAAAAGCATGATGCAATTTCGGCGCAGAAGAGAATAAGTCCAATCCCTGGGCTTGCCAGGCTTCAGGCACTCCGACTGTGAGCAGCGTCCAATCGATCTTGCAGAGTTGCAGTAGTCTGGATCGGATGGGGGAAAAAGCTGAGATTAGATGTGTGGATGTCTCAAGCTTCACCTCCTTCCAGCGTTCGCAATGAGCAACCAGGAGGGAGACCATCTGGTCTACGCGCGGGTCGGAGGGCGGAAGGTCCGATGAAATGGAAAGTGAAAATGAGATTGGGTAGTCCTTGGAGCGATTTATATGCAGATTGGCGAGATGCACCAGTTTAAGATATTGCTTCCTGGGCGTGTCTACCGATAACCGTATTGGAGGGATGTAGTGCCTGAAGTTGGGGGATGAGATAACGACACGGCGCCATTGGCTGCAAACAGACTTGACAGTGGTATGAGCGCCATGACTGTCTCTCGTCTCTGCCAAGACCAAGGTGAATATCTCTTCCAGGAGTTCGTCTGGAAGAGCACAAATTCCATGCAACTCTACAGCGATATGTCAGGGCCGGGTTGCAAGATCAGTAACTGCATACCTCGAGCGCTCTTCGATGTATTCCTTGAATTCAGCAGGCGTATCCGTTGCCAAATCTTTGAAAGTCTTGGCCCACTTTCCATGTTATAGTTCAATCCTAAGGTGGAGAGGTCGAAACCTGGTCTTCCGTAGTCGGACTAAACGAGTTCGTGTATCGAGCGTTGAGGGGGACATGAGCAACCACGGCGCGCTGTCTGCCCGTTTCATCAGTAAGCCCGTGGGAACTGATCTGAAATTTCCATTGAGCAGAAAGCCTTTCCTCGTCGTTCATCGCTCTCTGCTCCCAATCCGAAGAGATAGCCAGGGAGTACGTTTTTCCCTGCTCCACAATCACACGCACCGATTGATCTGACTTTATTACTTGATCCACTTAGAGCGATAGTCAGCATTAGTGTACACTCCAGATTGAACCGAAGGGCGCCAATAGTATAACTCGAACAAACTCAAATATACAGCGATTACGATCCTCAGCAGCGCTGAGCATACTTCCAGTACGAATGGTAAGAACATCCATCCTTGAATCTCTTTCTGCCGACGACCCGGTCCCAAGCTTCTTCGTCAGTCAGGTCACCTACAAAAAATCCAATATTAACCAAAGGCGAAAGGCAAAGAATGTTTGTTCTTACGGGCATTGACATTAAGCTCCCAATAGCTCTGGTCGTAGTCCCGGTAGGACCACGGCTTGCGCGCGAGGTGTTCTAAGAATACGGGCTTCCACTTTTCATCCAGCAAGGCTTTTGTGCGTCGCTGAAGTTGGGAAATAAAGTGACCTTTCAGATCGAAGACTTCGCGTGGAGAGTCGGCGAACTTGCTCAAGTCTGTGAGGATCTCTGAGAGCTATAAAATGTCATCAGAGATGTATTTCAGGAAGATCGGGACATGAGGATTGAAAACGTACGTAGAGACCTAAGCAGTCGACTCTGTCGTTGACTTGAATCTCCTCGATCTGATCGAGAGCACTGCTTATCGCTCCAATTGCCCGCAAATAGAACCAACGACTCGACAGCCGACAATTGTCCACATTTTCGCGAGATGGCCAGGAACGAGATTTCCAGATTGCGAGTTTCATTTTGAGATCATGCAATTTTTCGCGCTCGTTCGCGTCCAAGTGCGGGTGGTCTATGAGCAATTCGGGCTGAAAGGAAATTCTGGGACTTCTATCGGGCCACCAGACGAACACTCTCTGGAGTGTACGGGGATGGTCATAAGCGTCGACATTGTGTTGTGGGCTGCGGGAGCGGATGATTTCTTGAAGTAACCGGATCTTCTCATCGTCCGGTAAGAAGATAGTGATGGCTAACGTCTGCAGGTTGGGCACCAGAGGGTGGATGTCGTGGTCTTGGAGAATGAACCTGCTTAATTCTTCTATTGTAAGATGAGGATGATTCCCGATGTCGAGGTCTGTGAGTTGATGACAGTGGTGGAGAATTTGGAAGAATTCCTCAGTATGGTCGTACAAACCGGGCAGGGCAAGCCTCTTCAGGGAGCAAGGCGACCCCTGGAGCATGGTGAGGATTGTGGAGTAGAGTCTACGAATCCCCCGGCTGCGTATTTCGAGGTACTCCAGGCTTGGAAGTGTAAATTGGGAAAAGTATGTGGGGAGGGGCGCTGGCACAAATTCTCTGAAATGTAGGTGAAGTCTCTTGAGTTTTGGAAGCTCCACTGGTATACCGATCAGGTCGTCGGGTGGGTCCCTGGTCCCAGCATCGCACGCAAGCTCAACCAGCGGACAGGCCTTCCGCCCGCCAGTTGCCGCTATCCACTCGATGAAGCTGTACCAATCGGAAATATGGATAGCCAAGTCTCTATGTGTGATAACCTTTTCCATGTTTTGCCACGGGAGATGGATGCGGCAGTCCCAATTACGATTCTTCAGGGCAATGAAAGCATGGTGCAATTTGGGCGCAGAAGAGAATAAGTCCAGTTCCGGGACTTCCCAGGCTCCAGGCACTCGGACCGTGAGCAGTGTCCAATCGATCTTGCAGAGTTGCAGCAGTCTGGATCGGATAGGGGAAAAAGCCGAGATTAGTTGTGTGGATGTCTCAAGCTTCACCTCCCTCCAGCGTTCACAATGCGCAACCAGGAGGGAGACCATCTGGTCTACGCGCGAGTCGGAGGGCGGGAGGTCCGCTGAGATGGAAAGTGAAAATGACATTGGGCCGTCCTTGGAGCGATTTATATGCAGATTGACGAGATGCATCAGTTTATGATGCTGCTTCCTGGGCGTGTCTTTCGATAACCGTATCGGAGGGAAGTGGTGCCTGAAGTTGGGGGATGAGATAACGACACGGCGCCATTGGCTGCAAACAGACTTGAGTGCGGCATAAGCGCCATAGCTGTCTCTCGTCTCTTGCACGGCCAAGGTAAATATCTCTTCCAGGAGCTCCTGTGGAAGAGCGCAAATCCCGTGCAACTCTACAGCGATATGTTAGCGCCCAATCGAAAGATGAGTCACTGCATACCTCGAGGGCTCTTAGAAGTATTCCTTGAACTCAATAGGCGTATCCGTTGCCAAACCTTTGGAAGTCTTGGCCCGCTTTCCATGGTCTGGTTCAATCCTAGGATAGAGAGGTCGACAGACTAAACGAGCTCGTGTCTCGACATGAAACGTAACTCGCGAGCATCCACGGCGCGCTGTCGGCCCGCTCCATCAGTCATATCGGCGTTGGCCGAGCAAGCCCGTGGGAACTGATCTGAAATTTCCATCGAGCAGAAAGCCTCTCCTCGTCGTTCACCACCTTCACAGCTCAAAATGTCGACCAGCGGGCTCAAGGCAATTGCCCCGGTGCCCACAGCGGCCGACTTCTTGGACATTGTCCTGTCCAAAACCCAGAGGAAAACCCCAACGGTGAGTTCTGAGGTCATTTAGCATGGGTGATAGACTGAAATCGTCGTCCTAGGTTATCCATAAAAACTTCAAGATCAGCCGTATACGAAACTTTTATATGAGAAAAGTGAAGTTTTGCCAGGATGCATTTGACGAGAAGCTTGGAGCTATCTTGAGCGAGTTCCCCATGTTGGATGTGCGTCGAGCAGCTTTTTTTTCTGGAGAAATGGCTGATGATACGGTCTAGGATCTGCATCCTTTCCTTTCGTCACTCATGAACGTCCTATACGACAAAAACCATTACAAGCTGGCTTTGGGTCAGCTTAGGACGGCCAGGCATTTGATCGACCATGTCGCGAAGGACTATGTTCGTCTCCTCAAGTTTGGCGACAGTTTATATCGGTGCAAGCAGTTGAAAAAGGCTGCTCTTGGCCGGTGAGTATCAATCACATTCGTGATGTTTCATAGCTCAAAATGCCATCCCCCCTAGTATGGCGACAATCATGCGGCGGCAAAAGGACCCGCTCGCGTATCTGGAGCAAGTCAGGCAACATATTTCTCGTCTTCCCGCGATAGACCCAAACACTCGAACTCTTCTTATCTGTGGATACCCTAATGTCGGAAAGTCATCCTTCATCAACAAGGTTACCCGCGCCGACGTCGATGTCCAACCTTACGCTTTCACCACCAAATCGCTGTTCGTCGGCCATCTCGACTACAAGTACTTGAGATGGCAAGTTATTGACACACCGGGTGTTCTGGACCACCCTCTCGAGGAGATGAACACCATCGAGATGCAGAGCATCACAGCTCTCGCTCACCTGAAGAGTTGTGTTCTGTATTTCATGGATCTCAGTGAGCAGTGCGGATACAGTGTTGAGGCCCAGGTATGATTTATCGACGCACACCCTCTCATCCACCCACTGAATCTCTTGTATAGTGCAAACTCTTCCATTCCATCAAGCCCCTCTTCGCCAACAAGCCAACCGTGTTGGTCATCAACAAAATCGACGTTATGAAACTCGAAGACCTCCACCCCGACTCCCGTGCCCTCGTCCAAGAGATCATCGACCAAGAAGGCGTCGTCTGTGCTCAAGTGTCTTGCTACTCCGAGGAAGGCGTTATGGAGCTCAAGAACAAGGCTTGTGATGCTCTCCTCGCACACCGAGTCGATGCGAAGATGAAGGGAAGCAAAATCAACTCGGTTGTGAACCGCATCCATGTCGCCCAGCCTAAACCCCGCGACGACGTTGTTCGAGCGCCTTTCATTCCCGAGGCTGTTAAGAATAAGAAGAAATATGATAAGGGTGATTTCGAGAGGCCTAGGTTACTTAGAGATGAGGAGGCCGAGCAGGGTGGAGCGGGTGTCTATAACATCAACCTCAAGAGTACGTCGTCCCTTACTCCCTTCCACTTCCCTTTATTGATCATATCCTATCCAGAGGATTACATTCTCGAAAACCCTGAATGGAAGTTCGACGTCATCCCCGAAATCATGAACGGCAAGAACATCGCTGACTTCATCGATCCCGACATTGAGGAGAAGCTCGAAGCCTTGGAACGCGAAGAGGAGCGGCTCGAGGAGGAAGGGTTTTACGACAGCGAAGGAGAGATGTTCGACTCTGACGACGAACGCGAAGCTGCTGAAATGGTCCAACGTAATCAACACAAAATCCTCGCTCAGAGCGGGAAGAAGGGTACCAAGAACGCTGCGAAACTGCCTCGCACGGCTGGTTTGCGAACACTCTCGGAGCTTACAGGGGAACTCACGAAGGCTGGATACGATCCTAGTCGTATTCAGGAACGCGCGGAGATGCTTGCGAAGATTCAGGGTGCGAAGCGAAAGAGGCAGCGCGAGGATGAGGAGATGGCTATGGACGAGGACGAGGATGAGGATAGCGATGATTATGAGGATGAGGATATGGATGTTGATGGAGAGGTCAAGACCGCGAAGAAGCGGAAGACCGTTTCAGGAGGGGTGGTTACCAAGCGGGTTCCTGCTTCTGATAGGCAGATGGCTGGTCTCAAGGACGAGCGGGTACGTTTTGGTATCATGCATTTCTTGAGTCGACGGTTTCTTATACTCTTGCTACAGCAATACTCAAAGGCCATTAAAATGCGCAATCTCGCCCAACGGCCACGGAACATGCTGGCGAAGGCCGGTGAATCCGATCGTGCCATCAAGGTTAAGATGGTGCGTTCGCCTTTCCTTCTCTCACGTCCTCCTCTATTTGGGTATGTACTAAGTGTTTCTGTACTTCATCCAGCCAAAACATCTCTTCTCTGGAAAGCGCAAGGGTGGAAAAACCGACAGACGGTGAACGAATTCTGGCATTCGGATCTCGTCTTCCTTCTTCCTCCGTCTCTCTTTGGTATTTCTTGTACTGTACTCCTTTCTCTATGTATTTTTATTCTGGAATCGATGATGAGATTCGTGGATTAATGAATCTGCGACCAGATGACTATCGAACCTCACATTGTCGAGCGTTCTCAAGCACGGTTTGTGTCGTTTTACGTCGTGGCGCATACCTTGGTGTTTGCGATTATCTAAACTTTCAGCCTATGCCATCCAATGAAGACTCAGGGTCTGTGAAGAGCTTAGAAGTAACGGTAGCGGGCAATGAGCCGACGTGCCATTCAAACCACGCGGTCATCCGGTCATCAACACCAAACTTGCTTTCATCTCCAAGGTTCAACGTTCAACCCTGACCCCGCAGCTAGCCAGGATGACATCGTCGGATCCTAGTGAGTTTTATGCCCAATTCGTTTTGAAAACATACTGAAAATATGACCGCTCAGGCTCTCGATTGAATGTGGATGGGGACAGGAAGTGGCAGCTTCCGCCCCCAGTCCCCCGACTTTTGGAGTGCAACGACCCACCAACCGAAGCTGAAAGAGCAATAATTATCAACGCGATCCGCGGTGTTCAAGCGCAATGCCAAGATATGAATCAATCGTCTGGCACGGGCCCGCTGGATAAGAGATCGACATTTTTGAAAGGGCACCTGCTTCAACACCGCAACCTCGTCTTTGGCCCCAGAAGCTTCCCAGATGACATCCTGGAAGTAGTTTTTTATCATTGCCTGAACGCTCCCCCCATTTCCGCCGACGATAGTCAGGAAGTTCATCGGCACATATTGTTAGGCCGTTTGACCGAAACATGCCACCGATGGAGGTCGATTGCTCTCTCCTCACCTCGATTATGGAGCAATCTCCCGACCTATATTGATAACTCTTCACCTGCTCCGCCGACCACAGCTTTGCGGGTCCGAAAATCTGCCATAGAGCGCTACCTCCGGCGATCTGGCGACCATCCCATTACCTTCGAATTGACAATCACCTCGGAGGAGAGTACGAAGCGGATGTTTTCTCTCCTCGTGTCCCACTGCCGTCGGTGGCAAGATGTCACCATATACAATCTTCCACATCCCGTTCTTCAGGCCACTACTCAACTCTCCGATAACCTTCCTCAGTTACGAGATATTACCCTTCGTTTGGATTGCAATCCCAGAGACGCCGTCTGTAGCATCGATTATTTGCTGGACTGTCCCAAGCTTCGATACGTCGGTGTTGTCTACCAACACGAGTCCTTCTTCGGACGGTGGCCCGAAAATTTCTTCCAATCTGTCAAGATACCATGGGGCCAGGTCAAGGCCTATAGCGAATCCACTGAAGGTCAAGTTTGCAACAATCATATTAAGACCCTCGGCGATGAGGGTGTCGAATGTTACGTGGATTTGTATTACGATCGTTTCATACACAGTATCGCGCCTGGCCACTCTTCCATCACGCGGCTCCAAATTTGCTACTATCACATCCCCTCGCCCTGGGCAGACGAGTCTGACAGCATCTCTCCGCTCTTAACAGTTCATCTCGTCCTGCCCAATCTTTCCGAGTTAGTCATCGAGGGGGGCGGAGAGTGGCCGTTTCTCGCCTTCGTCCATGGATTGGTACAACGCTCATGTTGTTCCCTCAAGAAACTTTTATTCTACCTAGAGTTTCCTGAAATCACCGATGCCGGCCTCCTCGTCCAGATCTTCGAGGCCTCCCCGAATTTAGAGTCCTTTTACTTCCCCGGTGCCATCCCTGCCGAAGTCTTTCGAAGGCTGACATTTGATCCCGCTGCTGGTAGCGATTCCCCTGTGCTAACACCGAAGTTGCGCGAGTTCAGCGTAATCCCAGGCGTTGGATATGACGAAAGCTCGGAGGCCTCTAGTTTGCTCGACGGTATGGCTTTCACGAAGATGGCCAGCTCCAGGATCGACATAGACGGTGGCCATAGCCAACGTAACCGAGTAGAAAAACTCGAGATACGCATTGCCATTTGGGAGCATCTTGCCGAGAGGGTTTACCAGCTTCTCGAAGACTCGGCCTCATTGGCTGAACGCCCTTCGCCATCGGAAGAGATGGTTAGAGATTGGCAGACGGAGCTGCGGCCGCCGGCCGACGAGTGGCGGGGAGGGTCTTCAATGGAAACCTGCCAAGTTCTGTCCGGGCATGACAGTGGAGGAATAGACGCTCTCTTGAAGACTATGGAAGCGTTTCCAATACAAGAATTTGATTTGCTGCTCCTCCATGTATGTTCACCTCATACTCCTTCATGTTTCGAGACTTCATGCTAATTAATGGCTGATATTACTGTATCTGTGGGGCGCCGGGAACAGAAACACAATATCGCTTTTCTTTTAGACTGGCATGCTACTAACAACTCGGTGCAAAATTCATCGTCCACCTCCGATGCATGTGATAAACCTTTGGTGAGGTTACAAGCTCTTAGAGACAAATGGCGCCCTTATTTCGCTCGCGATCTTGCTTATAGAAGATGGGTCATACTCGGGGGGAACATGAGAGGCGAGTCACACCCCTTCATTACATATCTACCAGCAGACGATGGTGAGCAGGCAATCCTTTCCCTTTCTGAAGGAAATGGGCAACTGATGCTTGACAATTCGCAGAACGAAGGCATGGGGAAATGGCGTGGAATTTGGTAAGGCGTATTCGTGATTAATAGGCGTCTCAATCGCGCCCCAAGCTCATATTGTCACTGATTCGCCACTTTTGAGTTGGATTTTTGACCCTAGTAGTAGATTCAATTCTTGGAATCGGCTTTGTGGAATCAAATGCATATTCAAAAGAGTCAGAATCTGCCCGGACATTGCAAGCAATTGTAGGCGAGTGCCATCGACCTTCTCGGTAGAGGGCTTGTAAAACAAGCCTCTTTACCTGGTAGCATTTCCGCCCGCGAAAGGTCACAACCTTGACCGTCATATCTCCTTCCTGAGGGGTTCCACTCTGATCGGCGGGATAACTATGCAAACTTTTTCAATGTTTCATGAAAGATATATCGCCGTTTGAGTGCCAGCTTCCTGCTTTTCCTCATTCTGCCCCCGCTCATAGGAGCTACGGCCCGGTGACGTGACCAGTCCCGCCGTACTCATTTTCATGTCCTTGTTGAGGTTAGTATGAAACGCATACATACTTCCTGTTGACGCGCGATGCCAAACAGTAGTTCGCGCAAAGGGAGGACCCGGTTAATTATTGGGCTTAGAATCGTACCGATCTTCAGATGCTTGCGAAGACTCAGGGTGCGAAGCGAAAGAGGCAGCGTGAGGATGAGGAGATGGCTATGGACGAGGACGAGGATGAGGATATGGAGAGTTTAGGCCGCGAAGAAGCGGAAGACCGTTTCAGGAGGGGTAGTTACCAAGCGGATTCCTGCATCTGATAGGCAGATGGCTGGTCTCAAGGACGAGCGGGTATGTTTTGCTATCATGCATATTCTGAGTGGACGGTTTCTTATACTCTTGCTACAGCAATACTCGAAGGCCATTAAAATGCGCGATCTCGCCCAACGGCCACGGAACATGCTGTCGAAGGCCGGTGAATCCGATCGTGCCATTAAGGTCAAATTGGTGCGTTCACCTTTCCTTTTCTCGCATCCTCCTCTGTTTGGGTATGTACTAAGTGTTTCTGCACTCCATCCAGCAAAAATACCTCTTCTCTGGAAAGCGCAAGGGTGGAAAAACCGACAGACGGTGAACGAATTCCGGCATTCAAATCTCGTCTTCCTTCTTCCTCCGTCCCTCTTCGGTACTTCTTGTACTGTACTCCTCTTTCTATGTATTTTTACTTTGGAATCGATGATGAGATTCGTGGATATGCGACCAGATCACTATCGAACCTCACATTTCAAGCACAGTATTCTTTCTTACAGCAGGCGACGAAACGATAGACCCACTTTACAGAAATCATCGTAGTTGATCTTGTTTAGTTGTGGAGCTGTGTACAAATAAAACTGTGCCAAATTCGGTAGGGAAAGTCAACCGCCTAGCCAAATGCCTCAAGATCCGAGAATATGTACATGGACTTCATAAGACCTTCTCGAGCAATTCCTACGGGAAAACGTCGCAAACACCCCAAGAAAAGCGAAATAATGGCTTCTTGTGACGTCCCGTGTATGCAAAACTGAGCCCCCGGGCAGGAGTGAGCGAGGTCATACAACTACACCATTAGCATACCGTTCATGGAATGCAGCCCACCGAATTGGGGATAGTTTTGTCTGTACAACTAAACAAGATCAACTACAGCGATTTCTGTAAACCGGGTCTATCGTTTCGCTTGCTGTACGTATGTAGTGGCGTAGACCTTGGCGTTTGCGATTGTATGCCATTCAAACCACGCGGTCATCAACAACACCAAACTTGCTTTCATCCAATGTTCAACGTTCAGCCCTAACCCCGCAGCTAGCCAGGATGACACCGTTGGACACTAGTGAGTTCCATGCCCCCCNTTTTTTTTTTTTTTTTGAAAATCTATATAAAATATGACCGCTCAGGTTCTCGATTGAATGCGGACGAGGACTGGAAGTGGCAGCTTTCGCCTCCAATTCCTCGACTTTTGGAGTGCAACGACCCACCAACCGAAGCTGAAAGAGCAATAATTATCAACGCGATTCGCTGTGTTCAAGCGCAATGCCAAGATATGAATCAATCGTTTGGCACGGGCCCGCTGAATACTAGGGGGTCGACGTTTTTGAAAGAGCATCTGCATCAACACCGCAACCTCGTCTTTGGTCCCAGAAGCTTCCCAGATGACGTCCTGGAAGTAGTTTTCTATCATGGCCTGAACGCTCCCCCCATTTCCGCCGACGATAGTCAGGAAGTTCATCGGCACATATTGTTAGGCCGTTTGACCGAAACATGCCACCGATGGAGGTCGATTGCCCTTTCCTCACCTCGATTATGGTGCAATATCCCGACCTATACTGATAGCTCTTCACCTGCCCCGCCGACCACAGCTTTGCGGGCCCGAAAATCTGCCATAGAGCGCTACCTTAAGCGATCTGGTGACCATCCCATCACCTTCGAATTGACAATCACCGACGAAGAGAGTACGAAGCAGATGTTTTCGCTCCTGGTGTCCCACTGCCGTCGGTGGCAAGATGTCACCATATACGATCTTCCACATCCCGTTCTCCAGGCCACAACTCAACTTTCCAATAACCTTCCTCAGTTACAAGACATCACCCTTCATTTGAATTGCAACCCCGGAGACGCCGTCTGTAGCATCGATTATCTGCTGGACTGCCCCAAGCTTCGATACGTCGGTGTTGTCTACCAACACGAGTCCTTCTTCGGACGGTGGCCCGAAAATTTCTTCCGATCTGTCAAGATACCGTGGGGGCAGGTCGAGGCATATAGCGAATCCACTGAAGGTCAAGTTTGCAACAATTATATCAAGACCCTCGGCGAAGAGGGTGTCGAATGTTGCGTGAATTTGTATTACGATCTTTTCATACACAGTATCGCACCTCGCCACTCCTCCATCACGCGGCTCCGAGTTTGCTACACTCACCTCCCCCCGCCCTGGGCAGACGACTCTGCTAGCATCTCTCCACTTTTGACAGTTCATCTCGTCCTGCCCAATCTTGCGGAGTTATTCATCGACGGGGACCCAGAGTGGTCGTATCTCGCCTTCGTTCATGGATTGGTTCAACGCTCATGTTGTCCCCTCAAAAAACTTGCACTCGGCTTGAAGCGGCCTACAATCACCGATGCAGGCCTCCTCGTCCAGATTTTCGAAGCATCCCCGAATTTAGAGTCCTTTTATTTCACCGGTATCATCCCTGCCGAAGTGTTTCAAAGGCTGACATTTAATCCCGCTGTTGGTAGCGATTTCCCTGTGTTATCACCGAAGTTGCGCGAGTTCGCCATAGTCTACCCAGACTATGGATTTGACGAACATTCGGGAGCCTTTGGTTTGCTCGACGGTGTGGCTTTTACAAAGATGGCCAGCTCCAGGAACGACATACACGTAGACGACAGCCAACGTGAACGAGTAGAAAAGCTCGAGATACACGTTGCCATTTGGGATTTTCTTGCCGAGGGCGTTTACCAGCGTCTCGAAGACTCGGCCTCATTGGCTGAACGTCCTTCGCCATCGGAAGAGATGATTATAGATTGGCAGACAAAGCTGCGGCCGCCGGCCGACGAGTGGCGCAGAGGATCTTCAGTGGAAATTTGTCAAGTTCTGTCTGAGCCTGACAGGCGAGAAACAGACGCTCTCCTGAAGACTATGGAAGCGTTTCCAATACAAGACTTTGATTTGCTGCTCCTCCATGTACGTTCACTGCATACTCCTTCATGTTTCGAGACGTCATGCTAATTAATGGAGGATGTTACTGTATCTGTGGGGCGCCGGGAACAGAAACACAATATCGCTTTTCTCTTAGACTGGCATGCTACTCACAACTCGGTCCAAAATTCATCGTCCACCTCCGATGCACATGCTAAACTTTTGGCGAGGTTACCAACTCTTAGAGACAAGTGGCGTCCTTATTTCGTTCGCGATCTTGCTTATAGAAGATGGGTCATCCTNGGGGGGGAATATGAGACGCGAGGGACACCCTCGTATTATATATCTACCAGCAGACGATGGTGAGCAGGCGAACCTTTCCCTTTCTGAGGGAAATTCTCAGCTGATGCTTGACAATCCGCAGAACGAAGGCATGGGGAAATGGCATGGAACCTGGTAAGGCGTATTCATGATTACTAGGCGCCCCAACCACGCCCCGAGCTCATATTGTCACTGATTCGCCACTTTGGAGTTGGATTTTTGACCCCAGTAGTATATTCAATCCTTGGAATCGGCTTTTTGGAATCAAATGCACATTTAAAAGAGGCAGACTCTGCTCGAACATTGCAAGCAATCGTATAGGGTGCCATCGACTTTCTCGGTAGAGGGCCTGTGAAACAAGCCTCTTTACCTGGTAGAATTTCCGCCCGCGAGAGGTCACAACTTTGACCCGCCATATCTCCTTCCTGAGGCATTTCACTCTGATCGACGGGATAACTATGCCATCTTTTTCAATGGTTCATGAACGACATGTCGCCGTTTGAGTGCCATCTCCCTGCTTTTCTTTTCCATCCCTCATTCTGCCCCCGCTCATAGGAGCCACGGCCCGGTGACGTGACCAGTCCCGCCGTACTCGTTTTCGTGTCCTTGTTGAGGTTAGTATGAAACGCATACATACTTCCTGTTGACGCGCGATGCCAAACAGTAGTTCGCGCAAAGGGAGGACCCGATTAATTATCGGGCTTAGAATCGCACCGATCTTCCCATGCAAGTTGTCCGAGTCCTAAGCTCTCGGGCCTACGTCGTGGACAATGGGGACGACTACAGTGAGCCTGCAAACGGCAGTTTCGCATTCCAAAAAATGTAAGGGTTTCCTGAGGCTGGGTCTGCGTAAAGGCGAAGAATTGCACCTTGACCCCCATGGTGTACTGACATCCGGCTCGTTGACAGTCAAAAGAAACAGAGAAGCGAAGCTATGGATCCTTATCGACATCAAGTAGCTCCTGCAACAGACTCTTCAGAGACTCCACCAATTTCGCAGGAAAGAAATTGGTATCCATGTGACGTTTCTGCTTGAGCGTGTCAATAAATTCCAGAGTGGTTCGAAGAGTCGACTACCGGAAAGTGCGTGCAAAAGAGAGCGTAGAAACTCGAATATTATGATGAGCCATTCCAACATGGAACTGTCACTTTGGGCCGCATCGGGTTGAACACGGCACTTGGATGAGCTGGAGGTGGGTTTGGACGGTCCTGATAGATGAAAGGAATATACGCTATATAAAAGAATTACGCGCATCGTGCATTTCTATTCAAATCAACCTCTCTTCTCCTCCAACCACATTTCTTTTGTCCGATGAGGATTGTACTGGTAGTTCATCCTCTTAAAGACTCAGCAAAGTTCTCTCACTCAAGCATATGCAGGAGCACCAATATCCCTCGACACCGTTGATAGTTCTCTTCCATGTTTTGAGAGGAGGCAGCCCTCGGCTCTATTCTACACGAATCGGCGAGGCACAGGGGTGAAAGAGGCCAAGAAAAGAAACTTGACTGTGCGATGAGCCGGTGAGCGTCGAAGGCTGTGATGAAGGCATTGAATTGAGATTCGATCGACTGCAATACAGATCGAATGAGAAAGAGAGCGTGGAAAATACCGCGAGCACGATGGGCGAGACGTGGCAAGATTGAGTGATGAGATTAGACGGGATCTTGCATGGATGGGCTTAACTTACGTTTTCGAAAGATAGCCAAGCTGTGAACACGAAAGGTGCATGAATAGGTGAGAACACAAAGGCTAATAATGCAATGAATTTATAAGTAGGGTCCCTGCAGCTCCCTTTGGACTGGATATATCGCAAGGGAAAGGACCCTGTTGATGGAAAGTGACTGAAGCGAGTTGCTTCTTGCGAGCAGCAAACAGTGAAGGCGTAAGCATGGACTCGTGACATAGTCACAAACGTTGTATGTGAACGCTGCCGTCAGTCTCATCATCCCGTCAGGCAAAAACTCGTAAGTTTCCATATGCAAATCTGGACCGGCCGACGGCGTAAGAGAACGTTCCATTTCCGACACCTGTTAAAAGAAAGTCGCTGACCCTGACGGTCTCCTGGCTACCTTTTCAATCCCCTGACCGCCCGTCGATGTGAGGTATCGATGGACCCTGCCTCTTTTGCTGCTCTAGTGGAACTAGCGCATGCTCAGCAAGCCGTCGACGTAAGTTCTCTCCTTATTCTTATGAATAACTAACCAAGTCGTCTTCTTAGTATTTGATTGGTATGTGATGCACTACTGTTCTCCAGAGTCGGGATTCTTGTACTCATTTTCCAAATCATTCAGCTGCAAGCATTGTCTTCGTTGTGCGTGAGGGCCCTCCTTTGCTCACAGTGCCTGTTGACGACCCTTGGTATTCAGGTGGCGGATATCCTCGATACTCTCTCCTTGGAGGCAAGCTTCAATCACAGGGTCCTTAAATAAACGTCCACTGAAGCGTCGTGACATTGCATTCGCAGGTCTCATTGGTATGGTCGAGCAAATGGAACCTGGGAAAGGTCCTCTTCCTGCTATCCCGATACCTGATAATCGTCGAAACGGGTTTTGCGGCACGTTGTAGGTATTCCCGTTTACAATCGGTCCGGGTGACTCGAGTTAACTTTCCAGTGTTCACCCAGATCACATGTGGCCAAACCCATCGTTAGCTGTGAGTTCTAAACCCACCGTTGCATTGCTTTCTTTCGAGTCTCAGAGTTCACCGACACCGTAAGCATTTTAGGCATGCCAATGGACTTTGACCGCTGCTGGAGGTGAGCAACAACAAAGCTGTCCAGCAATGATACCTAAGGTTTGATGTTCCTGTAGTTTCAGCGACGTCGGGTGTAACAATTTCCGAAGGTGACTTCTCTTCGTGTTTCAGTTGAAAAACAATAGGTGCCTAATTTAACCTAGCTTGATTTCTAGCTCTCTTGTTTCTTCGGGTCTATGCGCTGTCTGGTCGAAGTCGTACAACTGGCACGTTCCTATTGTTGCTTTTCCTCGTAAGTCGGGATCCACCTTTTTTCAGTCGTTTGGTCGAACCGTTATCGTTCCTCCAGGGCGTCAATGTTGCTAAATTCGTGGCACTTGGAAAATTTATCGTTTCGGTGGAGTGCAAGTGTCCTGTCATCTAAAAAAACTGAAAGTGAAACGACCGCTGAACCATCCATTAGATGCCCCCTCTCCGATACCAGCGCTTATTGGATGTTTTGCGATAAGGGCACACAATGTTCTGTTCTCCATCGTGTATGCCTTGATTTTGACTAGCGAACTCAGTACGTATGCAGGTCGGGCTGTTCAAGTGCCTTCAAACTGAACGTGAACATATTTGTAGTAATATTAGCGATCACTTTCTGGATCGGTTGCAGGAACTATGCAGGTCTGAAGAGTCGACTCGTATTGATGTTCTACCGAGACGGTCTTGGCTATTTCGTCTGCGTCACAGGTAAGGACTCTTCTCATATTGTGCGTACTTGATAAATTCACGCTGCATTCAGTCATTGCTGCTGGAAACATAATCTGCAATCTCGTTGCACCGGTAAGCTCCTCACGACCGAGCATTACGAGTAAACTATCGCTTACCCCGTCAATTTTCTCAGCCTGGTTACACATACTTGCTTGCACTGTAAGTCTCGCCACTAATTCAGTCCACTTAATTCTTACTATCCCCCTCCAACCAGCCCACAGAGAGTCGCCCACTCTATCTTGTCAACGCGAATGGTTCTTCACTTGCGCGGATTGAACAGAAGAACTTATAGTACAGCTAGTGAAGTTCCCCTTACCACAATCGACTTTCTTACTGCAGGTTTGGGCGTTGAACAGAGTGACCCAAGCGGTTCAACCCGATCTGAGGTGAGGTAACCTTCCCATAGACCCCTCGATTCATAATCTAGATTAAAATCATATAATAGACAAATATAATCGACGACGAACCCTTATCCGACCGTGCATATTCGCTGGACACCCCGATATCGAGCTACATCGACTCAGGATAACAATGCAATCACTGTCAACGGTTCATGATCGACAGACGCTGATCGACATATCGCCGTTTGAGTCTCATATTCCTGCTTTTCTTTTCTATTCCTCATTCTGCCCTCCTCTCTTTTGGTTTTTCCCCCATGTTCATTTCCATCTTTGTCGAACTGAGGATTTTGCGTACCAGTATGATTTGCCATAGCGATCAGATCATGATCGGATGATGCATCATCCCTCGCTGCCATTGAACGCTCCCTCTTTCAAATCCCTTACAGTTAGCTGGAATGTCATTGTCGGGCGCTGGTGAGCTCAATGCTTCTTCTTTTGATCTGGTCAAATTCCAACCGTTCACTGGATGAGGGCGCCATTTTTCATCTCTTGTTCCCCGGCTTTTGCAGTGCAACGACGCACCATCCGAGGTTGAAAGAAGAGCAATTCTCAACGCGATCCGAGATGTTCAAGCGGAATTCGAAGATCTGTATCAATACTCTTACTCAGATTCGCTCGATAAAAACTCGATACCCCAATCTTTGCGAGGCCACCTCAGGTTCCTGAGTCAACACCGCAACCTGGTTTTCGGCCCCAGAAGCTTCCCAGATGAAGTCCTGGAAGCTGTTTTTTATCATTGCTTGACCGCTCAATCCACTTCCGTCCACACTCGCGAGCGTCAGTTTGGTTGGCACATATTGCTAGGTCGTTGATCGGAACGTACCACCGATGGAGGTCGACTGCGCTCTCCTCACCTTGCTTATGGAGCAATCTTCCGTCCTATACTCCCAACTCGATTCCTTCTTCATCTAAATCAGTCCGACAGGCCAGAAGAGCCGCCATTAAGCGCTATCTCGCGCGATCTGGTGATCACCCTCTTACCTTCGAATTAACAATCACTCACGAAGAGAGCACGAGGCAGATGTTTTCACTCCCCGTGTACTACTGCCGTCGATGGCGAGATGTCAAAATTTGCGGACTTCCCCATCCCCTCCTCCAGGCTACAACCCAACTCTCCGGTAACCTCCCAAAATTGCAAGACATCAGCCTTCGCGTGACACGCAAAGCTAGTGATAGCTTGTGTAGCATTGGTTATCTGCTCGACTGTCCCACTCTCCGAAGCGCAGTGGTTGTCCATGAACACCACGAAAGGGACTCCTTCACACCATGGTCTGAATGCTTCTTCTCTGTGAAGATACCATGGAGGTAAGTCGAAACATATTGCGAATACATTCAAAGCATAGAAAGTTGCAACAAATATGTTATGACCCACTGCGATGAGGTTCAATGTTGCGTGGATTCGTATTACAGTCGTTTCCTACACAGCATCACGTCTCGCCACTCTTCTATCACGCAACTCCGTATTTCCTACCATTCCTGGCGGGCAGACCCGGACGACATCTCATCACTCTCAACAATCCACCACACCCTTCCCAATCTTTTGCAACTCCGGGGCGGCCGTGCCTTACCTTGATTCACGGACTTGTACAACGCTCCCGTTGTTCCCTCAAGAGTCTTACATTCACGCTGAAGAAGCATACCATCGATCCCACCTTGCTCGTCCAGATCTTCGAGGTCATTCCAAAGCTAGAGACATTGGTCATCCATTCCATCCCTACCACAATCATTCGAAGGCTGACCTTTGATCCCGCTGCAAACAGCGATTCCGTGCTGCTACCGAAGTTGCGCGAGCTCCACATATGGTACTCAGATGACTGGATATCTGGCGACCATCCAGAAACCTCTAATTTGTTCGATGGTGCAGCTCTGACGGACATGGCCAGCTCCCGGATCGACATTGGCGACAGCCACCGTGAACGAGTAGAGAAACTCGACATAGCAATGTCCTTCGAGAGTCATGCCGAGGCGGCCTACCAGTTTCTCGAAGACGCGAATCCATCAGCAAAGCGCCCTTCGCCATCTGAAGAGGTGGTTCGGGACTGGAAGGCGAAGCTGCGGCCACCAGTCGACAAATGGCGCGGAACTGCCAATGTTCCGCCCGGAGCTAGCAGTGACGAAATTGACGCCATCCTGAAGAATATGGAGGAATTCTCAATACAAGACTTTGATTTTCTGTTCCTCCACGTACGTTCATCACACTCATGAATGCCCCATAGCTCATGCCAATCAATGGCCTGTGTTTGCGGGGTGCCGGAATCAGACGCACAATATCGCTTTTCTCATAGACTGGCATGCTGCCAACAACTCAATCCCAAGTATATCTTCCTTCGACGATGAATTCAAACTTTTGGAGAGGTTCCAAGCTTTGCGAGACAAGTGGTGGCCTTATTTTCATTCGCGATCTTGCTTATAGGAGGTGGGTACTAGTCGATGGGAACGGGAGAGGGAACTGCAAACCTTATGTGAGATATCTGCCGGCAGACGATGGTAAGTCGGCAATCGTCTGCCCCTTTGAAGGATTTTGGCAATTGATGCTAGACGATCTGTAGAACGAAGATATGACGATGAACTGGCATGGGTATTGGTTAAGCGCCTTCGCATAGTACCAGCCCATCTTCGAGCCCGTCGCAGGGCCAACGCTTCTTAGGTTAAAGATCCGATGCTGGTACTTTTTTCATAGCTCCAAAAGCCTGGATCTATTTCTCAAAACCATTATTCTGTTGAAAACAGACTGATTCGGATATATTGGCAACAGCCATCGCATCAACGTCTCCGGTTGAAGACCGTGAAATAGGCCACTTGTATTAGTAGCCTGTCCACCCGCGAGAGGCCACCCAACGCCATTCGCTGCTTTGCAGATCCCCATCCGGGCGTTCTGGGCCGCTGACACTCACCCGGACTTTGCTGTTCATATTGGGATCATGATCTCAAGTTCTCACTTGTAACAACCCAGTACCTCAAATCGGTTACCTTCTTCTTCGAAGCTCCAATATCCCATTTATGCTCACCTGGTATGGAAGCTCGTTCTTCTAGATCCACGCGTGACAGACCATTGAATCCCAAACATTCGAGTAGTATAAAAACTGGCCGTTCCAGCATGTGGCCATGTGCCGTGGTATGTTTACCCACCCTCCTCCTCGTGGGCTAAAGGCAAAGTTGCATGGATGGGCATCGGCACCAAGGCTAGGGACCCAGGTTCCTCCCCTCTTTATTTGCAACGATACTCCCACCAAATTCGAAAGAGTGAAAATCTAAGAAACAACGGGAGATGTTCAACCAGCACCCGAAAAATTTCCTTATCAGCAATACAACCTTAATTCCGGGACAAGAGGCCTCGTAGATGAAGTCCTCAAAGTCATGTTTTATCACACCTGCGAGAACGGGTCCGGACTTAGGACCGTCCTCCTCAACTTTTAATCGCAATCAAGCCTAGAACGGCACATATCCCTCCGTCGTTTGGCACGAGTGTGTCATCGATGGAGGTCGATCGCCCTCTCTTCACCTCAACTGTGGAGCAACCTCCCTACCTGTTTTCAACCATCTCCAGACCCCTCAACTACAGCTCTTCAGCGTCGAAGTGTCGTTGTGGAACGTTATCTTGCACGATGACCCCATTTCGATTGATCGAAGAGATCGAGGAGAGCGCGGCGCGAATATCGTCCTTCTCGAGAGAGGCGCTGCGTGACTCTCCGGCATGGAGAAAGAAAAGGCGTTGAGCCTGTGGAGGCGTTTAACGCACTGGCAACGAATAAGGAAGTGGAAAATAAAAATTCCCTGGTTGTTTCCTTCCCGTGTGTAAATATCCATCAACCTTTTTCGATGCTGATCATTGCCTATGAAATACAAGCCTTGCCTTGCTTCGCTACGGCTTCAGGATCCGAGACTACGACTAATGTCTACTTGTGGGATGTTAGCCTGTGAAGTAGATGGTCTTATCGAGTTCTGCTTGTAATTTGCATGCTTGTGGGTATGCAGATCCTCGCCTTTTTCGCAGTTGTAATAATCTCCCAGCCACATGCGGTACGGTCCTTCGAC